>SDVV010006059.1:0-18730 GCA_016164225.1 Gammarus roeselii
ATCACAATCCATAAGTAAGTGTTCCACACTGATTGCCACTCGGTGGCAACAGGGGCATGGTGGTGCGTGCAGTCCCATGTCTACGTCCATTAGGTGATAGTGGGTTATCCACGTGTGTCCCGTGCATAGACGGTTCATGAACACGTGGTCTCCCCTCTTAGAAAACCTGGCATCCCACTCTCCCACGGATGGTTTAACTGCTAGCATTTTTTTGTCAACTCAGTTGCCAAGAGTCGTTCCATCGTGATGTTGTACGTGAGTTGATGACTGGGAACCAGTCTCGGTTATGTATGGAGATGAATTGTTCATGCTGGGTAGACATCCGTTTCGCGAGGGAATCTGCGCGCTCGTTTCCTCTTAGTCCCACGTATCCAGGGATCCAGCAGAACTCAACCGCTTGGCCTGTCTCGGACATCGTGAATAGGTCGTGTTGTATTTTTCTTAGGCCAGGGTAATCAGAGTGCAGAGTTTTCAGCTGGGTGAGAACACTCAGACTGACTGAATATATAACATATTTGGGGAGGTGGTCACTTTTTGTAATAAAAATGGCCAATTCGAGTGCGTGCAGCTATGCAGAAAATACAGAGGCCTCATGGGGTAGGGTGGCCGAACGCAAGGTCCCTTCACCTACGGCGGCAGCTCACACACCGTCCGATGTTTTGAAGCAATCAGAGTACTGTTCATCAAGTAATCGCGAGAATTCTCAGCGGTACGTGTTGGTTGGGGTGATTGCATTCGGGCACGTTTGCAAATCTAGGTTGACCAGCGGTGGGCTGTTCATCCACGTTGGTGTGTTGATTTGAAGAATTTGATAGGAGAATGAAGGCTTGATTGCTTTGCGACAGATATTCAATGAGGTCAGTGAGTTGTCAACACGTAGAGAAAAGGGTGGGCATGTGTTCTTCTTAGCCGCAAAGAAGTGTTTATCGAGAATGTTGGTGGCGTCACTGAGTGCTGGGCTATTGATGTAGCTCCTCAACTTGAAATAGTACTGTAGTGAGAGTTTGTCTCTCCAGAGCGGAAGAGGAAGCTCGTTAGCAAGCACGTTCAGGGATTTGATGGGTGTGGAACGGAACGCACTGGTTGTGATACGTAGGGCGTTATTTACTATGATTGAGAGAGGTTCTAGGGTGGTTTTGGCCGCTGAACCGTAAACAATTGCTCCATATTGTCAATACGCGAGCGTATTGTTCTGAATAGCATCATGCCGGTGTCCATATCGGCTCCGAATTTCAAGAATGTTGGAGAGAGGATAACTCCAGTTGCCTTTTTGTTGCAGCGAATCTCCAAGGCTGTAATATGAGGTCGCCATGTGAGTTTAGGGTCCCACACAAGACCGAGGAATTTTATTGATTCCTCGTATACTAGCGGAGTGTTGTTTAGCTTTAGGGCTGGTTTTAGATGTGCGCCGAGCACACAAGTAAAGTGCATACTTTTCATTTTGGAGGGCGATAATCTGAATCCGTTTAAGAAAGCCCAGTTCTTCACTAGGTTTAAACATTCCTGAGGTTCCTGTTGAATTGTTAAGAGGCTGGATGCCTGTAGCTTATTTTTAAGTCGTCCACGTATAGTGATGCTCTTCAGTCACGCGGGAGAATGTCTGCTATCTGGTCGATTTTGAGTATTTAATGAGGGACACTGAGGACTATTCCTTGGGATACGCCCTTTTCTTGCGGATAAGATGGTGACAAGTTGTCGCTGACCCTAACCCTAGAGGTGCGATTTCGCAAAAAATGGTGGATGTAACGTGGTAAGTGGCCTCTCAGCGCTTTGCGATGGAGATCCTGCGTGATGCCATATTTCCAGGTGGTATCGTACGCTTTATCCACGTCGAAAAATATGGAAACCACGTGTTACAGTCGAACAAATGCCTGTCTCATGTCAGATTCCAGTCTTACAAGGTGAGCCATCGTAGAGTGGCGCTTGCGGCCGCCACACTGGATGCTGTTCAGGCCTGCATGCATATCAAGGTAGTCGACAAGGCGCGTTTTCATCATTCTCTCCATGGTCTTGCAGAGGACGCTGGTAGGAGCGATGGGGCGGGGCGATAGTTATGTGGGTCACCGTGGAATTTCCCGGGTTTGGGTACAGGGATAATTACAGATTCCTGCCATTGATCGGGAAAAAATGAGTTTGAAAACAGTGTTGAACACTTTTAATAAGTGCTCACGGGCGCCATCTGGGAGATTCTTGCTCATGTTGATGTGCACCCGGTCTGGCCCAAGTGAAGTTTCACGTGTATAGTCTATTGCGCACTGTAGTTCGTCGAGGGAGAAAGGTTTGTTGTAGGCCTCTTCGTTTCTAGAAGTAAAGTCAAGATGTTCACTTTCTCGCAAGTCCTTTTCCCGTTGGAAAGCAGCCGTGTAGTTTGTTGATAGCGATATCTGGCTAAAAGTCTGAGCTAGTTTATTTGCAATTTCCGCGTGGGAAGAATAAGTTCAGCCTCCGTCTGAAAAGATGTAAATACGTCGCTCGGGTTTTCGCTGGATACGTCGGATTTTTTACCATACTTGGAGGAGGAGGGTTTTTCGATTAATAGTGTTGACTAACTGAGCCCATCTTTCACATTTCTTCTCCATTCGAATGTTTTCGGTATACAGCAGATGCCCTTTTCCACGCTACTCTTTTCCTGGGGGACCGTGCAGATCGGTGGGCATTATATAGCCTTTCAAGCTTATCTCTTGCTTCTTGCAACTCTCGGCACCGCTATGGTTTCGGAAAGAAGGTTGAATGGGCAGATTGGGGAATGCTTGCCTCGGCTGCAGCTTGAAACTTTTCGTATAGTTGGGCGACAAGGTCGTGTTCAAAAAAGGTTTCAGAGATGCCATCCATATCGCTCGACGCAATGTGTGCCGAGTATTCCGCCCAGCTGGCTTTCCGGTAGTTGAATCGAAGTTCTTGTGGGGCAGGGTTTCTTGGTTGGTTGGAAAGAAACGATATGATGACTGGATTATGGTCGCTGTTGTGTGTTGAAGGAAAAACTCTCCAATCGAGTTGGGCTGCCAGAGTGGGGGACCATATGGATAAATCGATTGCAGTTTCACTTTCGGGAGTGATTCGGGTGGGTTGTCCGTCGTTGAGAAAGACCAGGTTGAGAGTGTTTATGGTGTTAGCCATTATCACTCCCCTGGCGTCTGTTCTCACGCATACCCATGTTTCATGGTAGCTGATGAAGTCTCCAAGGAGGAGTATTGGCGAAGGCAGTTGGTTTAGCCATTCAGTCATTAGTGCTTCCGAAAAGTAGAGGCTTTGTGACGAGTAGATGGAGACGCATATCTCTATAGCGAAAGCTTGGAATTCTGTCATCAGAGGAAGGGGGAGGTGAGGTACACTTAGGTGGATAATAAGTGCCAGTCCGCCGTGAGCAGTCACGTTGGTGTGGCCTTCGCGGCGGTGTATGATCTATTGCGGGATTCTGAAGGTGGCGGTCTAAAGGAGTTTGATCTCTTGTAGGCCTATCACCAAAGGTTTATGGGTGGCGATTAAAGATAGTAGTTCATCTTTCATGTTACCAAGTCTCTGGCAGTTCCACTGAAGTATTTTGCTGCTCATTTTGAAAGAAAGGTTGCGAGTGGTGGAACGAGGAGGTCAAACTGGCTGTATCATGGAAAAGAGGAGCATTTGAGGAGTGGTTGCAGGTGAAGTCTGTGGTGGCTTATGAAAGCTACCGAGAGGAGAAACGAGGTGAAGCGGGTGGTGAGGAGAGCCAAAAGGGACGCTGATGCCAGGTGGGACAGACGGTTGTGCCAGAATTTTGAGGAGAACAAAAAGATGTTCTGGAATGAGGTGAAGAGGATAAGAAAGGGAGAGACCGGAAAGGAGGAAGTGGTGGAAGATGAAAACGGCCAGTTGTTGTTGGAAAGTGGTGATGAACGGGAGAGGTGGGCCGAGTATTTTGATGAGTTGTTGAATGTCGAGGATGACAGAGAGGCTGACATGGTTGCTGTGGGTGGTGGTGCTCGGATGCCAGTTTTGGAAGAAATACTCGTTGCGGACATTACCAGGGAAGAGGTGCAAGAGGCGGTGGAGGTGATGAAAGCAGAGAAAGCCCCTCGTTTGGATGACGCTGCGACCGAGTGCCTCAAGAAGGGTGGAGTAACGATTGTCGAATAATTGGTGAGGTTACTGAACTTGTTTTTTGTGGCAGGCGTAGTACCGATTGAGTAGCGCAGTGCCTGCATTGTTCCGCTATATAAGATAAAAATTGATGCTGCAACTCGAGAGGTATCAGTCTGTTATGTGCGGTTGATAAGTTGTACGGGAGAGTGCTCATCACAAAAAAATTAAAAACTACGGACTGCGTAATTGGAGAGGAACAGTGTGGCTTTAGGAGTGGTAGAGGTTGTAGTGAGACAGGTCTGTGAGAAGTACCTTGCCAAAGATAAGGTAGTGTTCTAGGCCTTTATGGATCTGGAGAAAGCATACGACAGGATGGACAGGGAAGCACTGTGGAGGGTGTTGCGTTTGAATGGAGTTGGCGGACATCTGTTGAAAGCGGTGCAGAGTTTCTATGTTGGCAGTAGAGCATGTGTCAGAGTGGGAAGCGAGGAGAGTGATTAGTTCACAGTGAAAGGGGGACTGAGACGAGGCTGCGTGATGTCTCCCTGGCTGTTCAACCTCTATATGGATGGAGTGGTCAGAGAGATGTACGCGAGTGTGCTGGGTCGTGGCTTGGAACTCTTGGAAGCGAATGGACGGAGTTGGCAGTATAGCCAGTTGCTATTTGCTGATGATACGGCCCTGGTTGTGGATTCAGAGGAGAAGCTATGTAGGCTCGTGTCTGAGTTTAATAGACGTGCGTGAGAGGAAGAAGTTTCGAGAGAACGTGAGTGAGAGTAAAGTAATGAGATGCTCGAGGACTGTCGATGCGAGCAAAATTAGTGTCCACCTAAATAGAGAGCTCTTGGAGGAAGTTCAGTGTTTTAAGTATCTGGGCTCCCATGTGGAGATAACCGAACTAGTGGAAACTGAAGTGAAGGCGCGAGTGAAGGAGGGGTGTTAAGTGTTGGGTGCACTGAAGAGTGTAATGAGCTGTAGGACGTTGGGGATGGAAGCAAAGAGAGGACTGTATAAGGGTGTTGTTGTCCGAACTGTGCTCTACTGAGCGAAGACTTGAGGGGTGAGAGCAGAGGAGAGAAGAAGGTTGAATGTTTACGAGATGAAATGTTTGAGAAGCATGGCTGGAGTAACGCTGAAAGACCGGATCACCAACGACGTGGTTCGAATCAGAACAGGGATGGTGAAGAAGTTGGAAGACTGAGATAGTTCGGGAACATGGAGAGGATGAACGAAGGGAGATTGGTGAAAAGGGTGATGAATGCGGAGGCTAGTGGTCGCGAGCCTAGAGGAAGACCGAAGTTTGGGTGGATGGATGGTGGAGAATGGTTGATTTTGACGCTGCTCTGATGTGCTTTCCCGCCCTTGGCATCCCGTTGTCGAGATGGTCGTGGTTGGGGGGGGGCCCAGCCATCATGACGCGGCGGGAGTAAACCAGTGAAAACTGTCGGGCCCCGCTGATGACGACGGATCCTCGGACTGCACTCGTGACTCGGAGTGTATGTTGCGGGGTTACCGGCCAGACCCTTCAGCACAAAACGGCTAAGTTGTGTGAGTGTGAGCGTATGAGGGAGTGAGATGCGCCCTGGCGTCGGCCACCACCGTTTCTGGGGGATGCGGCTTAGTGTCTGTATCTGTATTTTGAAAGCTTTTGACAATCACACTTCGATGATCTAGAGTGGTCGCGTGATTTGCTGGAGCGTTTGTGGTGTTCGCGCTTTTAAGTTTGCCTAGGGATTCCGGGTCGCGAGTGTTCACAAGAGTGTCCGCCTTCGGTGGAAGGCGGTCTGCTATGATTGCTGCTGTCACGGCTGCGAGTGCTCTTGAGGGAGGACGAGGGTTTGTGTCCTTTGTCTTTGCTTCGTGAGCGAGTGCGCTCTTCTCCTGCCTTAGCTTTTTATGATCTGCGAATGTGGTTGTGTGGAGTGGGAGCTATTTAGCCAGGCAAGAGGACTGGTTGTTCAGAGGTCTCGCGTACGAGTTTTTCGAGATAGGCGCTGTCGTCGAGGCAATGATCGCTCTCGCTGGTGGCGTGTTCATGAGTCGGGTTTGTGAACGGGGGGTCGTGTCCCTCGCAGTGGTTTCCACGAATGGAGCCGCATTTGAGACAGGTGGAGGTAGTTCTGTATTCTTGTCCTGCTCAGTGGCGCCTGGGCACTTTTTCGTTTTTATTGTAGTGAGCCTTGCTGCGTGGTCAACTGCGTGGGATGCATCCATCTCGGCGTCCTACTGGGCACCGCAGAAATTATTTCTAGGACTGTGCTTCTTTGGCGCAGGGGCGGTTGCTGGTCTGAGTGAGGAAGCACTGAAGCCAGGAGAGTGCTGGAGTCTTGTTATGATGTTGTCCTGACGATGTGTGGATGTCGTCGGGGGAGTTCGGTTGAATTGACGAATTGACTGCTTCGGCATAATTAAGGCGGTTTGGATTGTCTTTCCAGATTTGGATAGCTCGTTTCCGTATAACTCTTCGTTCGTTTTGTGTGGTTGTAATTTCTTTGTGGTCCATGTATACTGGGCAGTCGCGGTCGCCTGCCTCGTGGTAGCATGAGCAGTGGTAGCATTTAGGGTGGCTGTCGTACTCGCCTGGCAGTATGCGATGACGTAGCCGTATTCAAGGCCTTTTTTACACATTGGAGGCCATGTTGCAACTGGGTAAGTTTTGGTTCTTCCTTGTTCACCCGGGATTACTATGAGTTCCGGTGCGTCGTATCAAGGGAAGGTAATTTTGTATGTGGTAGAACTTGTGTTACGTGATTTTATCCATGTTGCCTGACGAACTTCGGTAACTCAGTAATCCCCAGTCAGACCTTCAGCAAAAGCACTGAGGTCGGTTGTAGGTGTGTAACGGGAGGTGTATTTAATTCGTTTGGTATCGTTGAAGGACGGATGTGTTTCAACTGAAACTTTGAGTACGTTTACGTGGGTAATCTTTTGTACAGCATTACTTTGTTCATGCTCTTCGACGTAGGCCAGATATTTCTTTCCTTGTCTTTGAATTCTTCCGGCTTTCCTCCAAGTTGTTCGGTGAGTGACTTCATCATTATGAATGGATTAGTTGAAAAGGCAACTTTGCTTGCACCACTTTCTTTGAAAGTTATGAGGAAGTGGATGGGGAATGGTGCTGGTCTTTTCTCCTGGGTAGGTGGGTCATTCTGGGAAGAGCGCATCGAGACTACAGCCTCTCGTCGCCCGACTCCGTGATCTATCTGGTATTGGAAGATCGTTCTCTCCGTCTGCTCTTCTGGGCAATCTCTATGTTCGGTAGGGTGTCTGTTTACTTTGCAGTACAAACAGTGCGGTTCTTTGGACCGGCACGACTTAGGATCTTCCCGTTTGACATGGTTGTCTTGGGAGCAGTATGAGCATCTTTGCTTACCATTACAGTTTCGGCTCGTGTGTCCGAATTTCTGGCGTTCATAACATCGCATAGAACGTCTCTCGAATGGTGTAACCTTGGTTTTGGTGGTGCAGAAGGGAATGTCTAGGTATTTAGGTGGAGTAGGCCAATTAAATTTTAGTATTAGGGCTGTGGTGGTCTCTCTTTTTGGTGTGATCTTTGGTGCGATTTTCACTTCGACAAATCAGTCTTTGTATTGAACAAGTCCGGTGATGTTCCCCTCGATTTCTTTCTCCGGGATATCTTCAACGTAGATTAAACCTGAGCTCGTAGAGAAAGTCTGGTGTGGCACTATTTTGTATGGCTTTCCACAGAGTCTAGTTTTGGAGAGAATTGTGTCACTTTGAAGTTTTGTGTCTACTCTGATGGCAAAGCCTTTGTCGCCGCTGGTAGCGACGCTCAGGACTGGGCGGCCAGTGAAAGAGCCCAGATTTTTTCGCAGAGTGCATGGACAACTAACCGGTCTGTCTTTGGCGTCGAACGTGACCTTCATGTGTTCGGGAAAAGTATGCATATTTTTGAACAAGTTGCGTCCGTTAAATGGCGTGTATTGCTTTCTCCTTGCAGCCCTCTGAGCTCGGTTGGGATTTTGTAGGGTGGAGAGTCGTGGAAGTTGTCGTCGGACGTAGAGGAAGAGATATTTGCGTAAGTTGCAGGTTCTTTACAAGTTCGTGGATATGAAGAAAAATGGCCTTGACATGACCCTTGAGCCTCGTTAGACGTTCGACAGTTGCGCTAGGTTCTGCGGCGAAAACTTCTGCTTCCTGCTCAGAGACGCCGGTCGTTTGGCCTAGTAGATTCCTGATTTCCTGGACGTTCCTGGTTAACTCGTCGATGCGGTCGTCTCTCCGGTCATCTTCGGCTGAGGTGGCGCTGGTCATCTTGGAGAGGCTGACGTTTTTGGCCGTTGGAATCTAGATCTTTGTCACTCTGGAGGGGGTGCTGGTCCCTCCCCGGTAGGGTTTCCTCCTTCACCCCATTGGATCCCTGGTTTATGCCAGGGGCGCAGACTCATAAAGGCCTCATGACCGGCTTTCCTGCTTCTAACGTTAACGTTAATTGAACACTTTGCAAGCAAAACAAACGTGCGGTTTAAGGTCCCAGCACAAACTAGGGACCAGCCAGTGCTATTCAAGGGGTTCTCTGAAAAGATCAATTATTAAACCGTAAGTGAACTAACGCGAATTTCGAATGCGGTTAAAAGTCAGTGTCAGGAGTAGGGCCCGACAGTGTCACTGGTTTATCCCAGCCACGCCATGATGTCCAGTTCTCCCTCCCCCGTGAGCCCCATTCCGTCTCTCAGCAAGATGCCAAGGGCGGGAAAGCACATCAGTGTAGCGTCATAAATCATGAATTCAAATCACTCTCCACTCGTGCCTATTTATTGCACGTTCTTTCGTTACTACCACATTAAACTGTCCTTCCTAACGCCTGTTTTACACCATCAATCCCAACTTCGATCTATCTCTAGGCTTACGTCCACTCATTTCTGCCTTCATCACCCTATTCACCAATCTCCCTTCATTAATCTGCACCAAGTGCGATTCGCGTGTACTGAGATGGTTCGGGCACATGGAGAGGATGGATGAAGGGAGATAGGTGAAAAGGGTGATGAATGCGGAGGCGAGTGGTCGCAGGCCTAGAGGTAGACCGAAGTTTGGGTGGATGGATGGTCTGAAGCAGGCGTTGGGAAGGAGAGACATGAATGTGGAGGTTGCGAGAGAGCAAGCAATAAACAGGCGTGAGTGGAGAATGATTGTGAATGGTTGATTTTGACGCTGCTCTGATGTGCTTTCCCGCCCTTGGCATCCCGCTGTCGGGATGGTCGTGGGTGGGGGCCCGGCCATTATGACGCGGCGGGGGTAAACCAGTGAAAACTGTCGGGCCTTGCTGCTGACGACGGTACCTCGGACTGCACTCGGGACCCAGAGTGTAAGTTGAGGGGCTACCGGCCGGACCCTTTAGCACAAAAGGGCTAAGTTGTGTGAGTGTGAGCGTATGAGGGTGTGAGGTGTGCCTGGCCGTCGGCCACCCCCCTTTCTGGGGGATGCGGCCTAGTGTCTGTATCTGTATGTGCCCGAACCATCTCAAAACACGCGAATCAACTCAGTTCTCTAACTTCTTCACCATCCCCGTCTTGCAATATTTTTTTTTCTAATTTGGATATTTTTGCTTATATAGCGGGTTGCTGTGTAGCAGCCACCTGGCCTTTTAGCATTTAAGAGACCGGATAGACTGTCTCACTCGGGGTCAGGTTGGCGCGAACCGTAACAACCTCCGGCTCACAATGGACGTCTGGTGTGAGGAGAACCCGACACGCTATCCACTCGGCCACTGAACTGGGAGCCGTTCGGAAATTTGTCGTGAGTGCTTCAGAGGTGTTTATGTATGCAGCAGAGAATTTGTCAGAGTAGGGTGCAAGGTGAGCACTTGATTCTAGTTAAAGTGGGACTGAGACAAGGTTGTGTAGCCTCCTTGGCCGTTCAGTCACTATAAAGATGGAGTGATCAGAAAGGTTAACGTGAGTGTATTGAGTCAGGGTTTAGAGTGATCAGTAGCAAATGCGCGGTCCTCTGGTCAATTGCTATTTGCAGATAATATGGCACTGATAACCTATTTGGAGTTTTCTTGGCAAATGACGGAGTTTGGTTGAGTGTGTGAGAAGAAGGTGTGAGTAAATGCAGTTAAAAATGATAAATGTTTAAGAAACGACGATGCGAGCGAAATCAGTGTCTGTATAAATGAAGTTATTGGAGAAAATCCTGTGTTCTGGGTACATGGACTCTCATATGGAGAAGACTGAACTTGTGGAACCTGATGTGAAATTTGTGGTGAAGGAAGGCTGTGAAGTATTGGGGGCACTGATGACTGAAATAAACTATAGGACTTTGGGCGAGGAACCAAAGAGAGGGCTAGGGTAGTATGAGGGCGTAGTTTTCCCCACTGTGCTCTATGGGGCTAAGATGGGGGAAGCGAGAGTGTAAGAAAGAAAAAGGTCGAATGTTTGAGAAGCATGACTAGACACAGTGGGATAGGATCATTAAAGAAATTATTCGAGTTTTAACAGTAATGGTGAGGAAGTTGTAGGGACAGTGTAGATTAACGTTTCGATGTGGTTCAGGCACATGGTGAAGATAGATGATAGAGATTGATGAAAAGAAGATTGGGTAGACGTAGGGATCAGCAGTCTTCAGGAAGTAGAGACATTTAGAAATAAATGGTCCTGGCTGGACCATTTATTGCTTAAGGGCTTAGTTTTGGTATGTTTGCGAGTGTGAGTACATGAGATGAGTGTGAGGTCCGTCTTGCCGTCAGATACCTCCCTTCAGAAGAATTCGGCTTTCGTCTTAATCTGTGTGGATCTATGAGCTCAGTTGCAATGTTACGGAACTACTTTCATGCATATTCACACAACTTACAGAGCGGTTTCTTCTTAGCGACCGAAGATCCATTAGCCTCGTCCTTGCTGGTAGACGCATCAGCAGCAGAATTCGCTTTGCCCTCTTTACTGTCCGATGGACGCGAGTTAGCACGAGACTTTAGTTTGCTGTGGTCCTCGTGCTTCCTTCGTGGCTCCAGGAATTCTCGCCGATCACCGCGAGACTCGGCACCTTTACCATCCTCTCGCGAGTTATGCGAGTCTCGTTCTCCTCCCCTTCGATTTTCTCTCGAGTTGCGTGCATCTGGTCGACGCTCATTGCCAGTGCTCAGCTCCTTGCCCCGGTCCTCACGAGAGGCGTGCGTCGAGAGAAGCCGCATCGGTGACCGAGACCTGCTACCATTGGTGTGACGAGACGAGGAACTCTTGCCAACAATCCCTTCCTGGCGAGAGGCGACTCGGTTGCCCCTACGAAGCGACGAGGCTTCTGAACCACGCTTGCCACGGGCAGGAGGAGAAGGAGAAGACGGAATGCGATCTTTGCGACGGCTTGGATGGTTGTCCCTGTCACGCACATCTCCGCCGGAAGCTTTGGGACGTTCGCTCGTCCTTCGGGAGGCTCCAGCACCTCGTGAAGGATATGACGGCGGCGAGGGAGGACGTCTATTCTTGTTGTTGCCACTGCTTCCTGCTATCGCTTCGCTGTATTTCTTGTCATAAGCGGAGGAAGAAATATGACTTGGACCAGGTGGAAGAGGAGACACTGAGCGACGTCGCCCATCATATCCCTTTTCTCTCCTACCATCATAGCCAGAGTTGTTAGGCGAAGGGGCCCTGCGGAGCGGGTAGTTGGAGCCGCTGCTGGGGTGGAGTGGGCGGTAGTCTCCCCCCATGTTTGGTGGGCGGGGAGGTGGGCTGGGTGAGCCTCTGCCAGGTCGAGCAAAGCACTCAAAGCGGTCCCTGCGGGGATCAGGCGATGGAGTGCGGCTCAGCAGGCCCTGAGGATAATGTCCTGGAGGTCCATACACCACGCTGTCACCAATCACATACCTGAGGTATACAGATACAGATACAGAGCATACCAGAGCAGAAAGATGACAAACACATAGATATTTTTGATATATTTAGAGAAAAAATATAATTCATTTGACACACCAACAAATTTTTTTCCATTTGAATATCTCTTATTATAATACTTATTACAGTTCTGTAGGGATAAAATTGGCGATTTATCAGTACAGTTGAGTTGTTACCTCAGAGACGTCTTGTTATCAATGTTAACAGCAAATACCTTGAAAAGATTCTGCAATTCAGCCTTGGGCACACTGAGACACCTAGACACCACACATCAGAATGTGTCATACAAACTGACCCAAAGAACAGTGAAACTACAGAACATGGATGCCATATATGCCCTTCACATCCACACTGAAAACAGCCTGAGTAGATACAAGAGGAGGCATGTCATATAGAAACATTGCATGAAAGAGCAACATCCTAGATTAGCTTGGGCTCCAACCATTTCTTTAGCACCACACGAAAATCGATGCCCCAAACATAGTTTTGAAGCAGATATTATTGGTGGGGCTGTCCTAACAACTAAAGGGCTACATATGTATATATGTAAGGGCCGCCTGGTCATCAGTCAGTTTCTCTGCAGGTGGAAAGGAGCAATAGTCTGGAGACTGGAAGGTGGCTAATCAAGTCAACTAATGCACAAGTTGTTAAAAAATTAAAACTAAAGCACCAGTTGAGATAGATATTCCGTTTTTAAAAAACTATGGCAAAATAAAAGGTGTGAAGTTAGGATGTCAATGACATAAACCTACCTGGAGAGCTGCGTTGTGCCTCCCTTTGGCTCTGAGTAATCATTATAATGATCATACTTGGTTACAGTCTTGGTATAGGAGGGTGCAGGCTTGTACTCATCTGCAGGGTACCCACTGTCTCTGTAGCCTGAGGAGTATGTGTCGCCATGATATCCTCTTGCACCGCCACGTGCTAAGCCACCTTTGTTGGCATAGCTGGAGCGCCCTCTCTCTCCCTCCATGTAGTTATAGCCACCGTCCCCCTCGTAGCCGCTGTAGGAGGGGGGTGGCTCGTTGTAGTAGTCGCCTCCATAGCCGCCGCCCCCACCGTTCATGCCCCCACTGGGGCGCATAGACATGCATACCTTGCTGCCTGATGCACCCCAGTCTGCAGTGCCTCGGCTTGCAGCATGTTCATTGTAAGGGGGAGGTTTGTTACGAGAAGGGGGTGGGGGAGGGGGGCTCATTGAGTAACTAGAGCGGCTCCTCTTGGTGCGTGGGGGCGTCTGTGATGAGCTCCTGCTCCTGAAATATGTCTTGGCTGTACTCTGGCCTGAGTATGATGTTTTGTCTTTGTAAGAGGCTTTTTCCTTGTAGAATTGTGTGGTCTTGGGTGAATGGGCTCTTTTCTTTGTGCTCTTACTGGAAGTTGATGACTTGGGTAAGGCGTCATAGTATTCATAGGATTGGCTGCGACGCTGTTTACTATACTTTTCTTCATAGTCCTGATATTTGCTTGATGAGAAAACTTTCTCTGTTTTTGAGGAGCCAGATTTATCATGGCGACCCTTGTGATCTGACATTTTTACCTGAGAAACAAAACACCAATACATTATTACAAAAACAACATGTTTCTGTCAAGAATTGACTAAACTAAAATTCAAACCTTCAATAGATGCCAACAAATAATTATATACTTGTTTGGTGAAATTGAACATGATCTGTTATATGTCAGGTGTTTATTTAGGTTTAAGGTTGATTAAATAGAAGAAAACATGAGCAAATTAGATACCTAAAATATGCATCAAATGTTGAACTAGCATCAAAATCCTCAATGAGATAGCTACCTGTCAAAGACATTATGTAATCAGGTAAGTGCTATGAACTGCAACACTTTTACACAAGGTGAATGAACCTGTTTAGTAGATAGCTCCATCTGGGATGTCACTTGAATTAGCTCTGTCTGATCTCATGGAGAAACTTTCAACTCCACACCATTTACTTGAATGAACCCAAAAACACTTGGATATAAAATTAAACTGTAGCTAGATTCAGGAAAGTTGTAACCACCCCAAAAAAGGTTGTTACCTAAAATACAGAAACATTGTCATTACACCCATTAAAATAAGGTTTTAAATTTAGGGTAGGAACTCAGACTACCACTGCAGCGTATAGCTACATATTTTACCATGCAACTCAAAATTGGCCCAAAAATAAAGCTGTTTCTGACAAATATTAAATTTTACCTTAGAATGTGACGCAATTCCTTACAATAGGAAGCGTACTCATCATGGGAACAATTGAAGTAGGGTGAGATGATGACCAAAGAGCACAAAGTTGGGGTTAGATTGATGAAGTCATCAGCAAGGGTTGTGAGGAGGCAGATGAGGAGTCTTCAAAAAAGACTAGGCATCACCAGTCTGCTACAATCAAGACTTGCAAGTGGCAAGGCCAGCCAGGAGTGTCAGAAAACCAAATTGCAGAAATGAGTTGATTGACTGCACCATGCTGATCAAGAGTAAAAATGTTGCTTAATGTATCTGTTTGAAGAAGACCACATGTTTTCAATATTACACTTGATAAATGTTTGCATGGATGTAGCTTGTCAATGTGTCTTCCATGAAGCAGAGCAGATGTTGGCAATATTGCAGTTGAACAGTGTCTGGTGTGGCAATGCAGTGTTTCAACATGTAGATACATGAGATTGAACAAAGCAGGGCATCAATTTTTCTGATTGTGTAGACCAGAGGTAATAGAAGGAATATAGAGCATCAATGGCTGCAAAAAATGCGGATTGGAGTATTTGAATCAATGCACAGCATCCAGTGTGCCCACATCAATGTAGACTACAAATTTTATTGCTCAGTAGAACTGATTTCCTTCAATCTGATGAACAACCTCCACAATAGTGTTTCTTCAGTAGTAGCTGCTTCAACGATGTGGATCTTGCAGTGGTGCAGGGCGGGAGGGAAAGTGGTCTGCAAGGGTGCAGAGTTTAGTGGCAAGTGGTGTGATGTGACCTGCAATGGCACAGGGTTGAGGCAGGTGGTGCGTCATGTGGCTTGTAATGTGCAGGGTTGAGAGACAGGAGGACTGCAACACTGCAGGGCGTTTCAGCAAGTGCTCTGCAATATGAGACGGCTGAGTAGATTGTGGCTTCTGGAGTTGAAAGGCTGAGTGGAATGTGGCTTGCAATGCGGAGAGGCCATGTGTTATGTGACTTTCAATGCTGAAGGACAGTGACATGTCTAAAATACTGAACAGCAGGGCAGCAAGTGTTCAGCAATGCTTCAAGGTTGAAAGGTGAGCAGCCTGAAGATCTGCTTGGCATGTGGCTTGATGTAGCCAGTGCAGGGCAGTTGCATTTAGCCAGCAATAATACAACTGAGGAGTATGATGCTAGTAATAGTGAGAAGTAGAGTGTATCTGATAGTAAGTAACTGGTATTCAACAACTTTGAGCAGTGTGTAAACAGCACCTATAAAAAAACTAGGCCCAAAAGAGTTACTAGCAATGCATGCTCAGTTGATAAGGCTACTACCACAGCCAGTGATGAAATGCCACCTAGTGGCAGTGCTGGGGCTGTAGTCTGTCAGCAGATGCGGAAAAATCAGTAACTACATTAAGTATGCATGTCCAGAAGAAAGGGTTTCTAATGTAAATTCATTCTAGATTCCATTCTGTACTAAGTAATGTTGTAAATGGTAGGTCATCAAAGCAGGAAATGTAGCCAAGGACAGCAGGGGAGCTTTTTGTTCACTAGAAAAAATGTTGAGACAATACAGCAATGCTATTCCAGTTCATGAGGAACACTTGTTGAAAGATGATCCTGCAGACAGCTTGTTGAGTTCATCAGGAACACTCGTTGAAAGACAATCAATCAGAGTTTGTGGATTTTATCAGGAATGCTTGTTTAAAAACGATCCAAATAGAACTTGTTCAGTTCAATAGAAATGCTTGCTTATTCCAAAAGAGAGGACATTGGAATCATTTGGAACTTGGTTGAAAGTCAATCCATCAATGCTCGCCAGCCTCATTAGGAACACTAGTCAAAACATGATCCAGAAGAGTGCTTGTTTAGTTCATTAGGAACACTTCCTCAAAAATCATGCAGAAGAGAGCTTGTAAAGTTCCTGAGGAAGGTGTTGTCAGATGATGCAGCAGAACTCGTTGTGTTCATTAGGAAGGAGTGTTGTAAGATGATGCAGTAGAGCTTAATGAGGTTATTTTGTGGACCGTCCAGGAATGCTTGTTTAAATATCATCCGGAAGAAAGCTCATCAAGTTTTATCAAGTTCATCAGCACAGAACTGTTTAAAAGAGGATCCAACAGATAGCATGTCCAGTTCATTACAAATGCTAGTTTGAAGAATCCCTTTTCAATGCTCCAAATCTGATTACTGGGAGGTGAGATGGACTTTTTTTTTAAGTATGCTCAGCTCAAACTGAAGTAGTTTACTAGGACATCAAATTTTAGCTACTGTAGCTATATAACAAAGAAGGACAGCTATGGGTTTATCTAATTGTTTAACTGGAGTAAGAATACCAAAAAATAAGGCCGGCATTGCAGAAAGTAGCTCCAATAAAATTATGTTATTAAATATTGTTGCATATAAAAACTTGTGAATGACATCTGGTACAAGTAATTCAAAGAGGTTCATCCATTTGGGGTTGAGTATAAACTTGAATGACTGGAAAAAGCATCAACCCTATCTACAGATCCACATAGAATATGTTATTTTCTTATACTTGACAATGCTTGATCAACAACTTTCAGCTGCTTGAATACACCTGTGGTGAGTATTTATCTGATGAGCTTGCCAGTTTCAATGCTTTATTTTCTGTCATTTTCATTTACAAAGAAAATGGAACCTATCTAAGATACTGAATTCTTTCCATAGAAGCCCACTGCACTGTTTTCAGTTGATGATCAACACACAAAATTTGCTGGGTTAATTTTCTAACATGTCATTCAGTCTTCCAAATTAGAAAAATTTGAGCAAGTGAGCATGGTAAGGATCTCGTTTTAGTTCCATAACATGTATGGCACAATGGTAAGAACACATAAACATACTCATGTTGACTGTTTGTCCAATTTGGGCCTAGCTAGATATAAACCAACAATTGCCATGCTGTGTAACAATCCAGTTCTATTCAATGGTATAAATAAATGTCATATGGCAGTCAGGACACAACAGAAAAAAGGGAAACTGCATAACATTGGCCATGTTGTTGCAGAGCTCCTGAGCTGAAGTACACTAGCCAATGGCATTAATGGTGGTCATCCAAATGAAGCTCTTCCAGGTAAGGCAAGTGACAGACCATATTAATGTGAAGTCATCCAGACAAAGCACACCAGCCAATGGGATCAATGATGGTGTTAAAGATCATCCAAATGAAGCTCATCAGATGCACGTGAGGCACCATGTTGTTGCGGAGTCATCCAGATCAGCCACACCAGCCGATGGGATTGATGATGGGGATAAGTCATCCAAATGAAGCTCAGACATATGTGAAAAATCAGGTTGTTGTTGTGGAGTTGTCCACATGAAGCATACCAGTCATTGGCATAAATGATGGTCATATTGAGGTCATCAATACGTAGCCTACCAGTTAATGGCCTCACTGCATTGATTTTATGGAGTCCTCCAGTTGAATCACATCTGCAAGGATCATCCAGTTGCTAACCACTTGGAATAGATGGCCAGGGTGTCTTATTTCTGCTTGTCCTTGGGATACCTGCAGGGGCTGGGAGGTGATCCATAGAAATGCAATTGCTGCACATCACAACCAAATTCAAGTTGAGTAATAATGCCTGCTTGAAAGCAACTCTAGTTGTAAAATGTGATTTCATGACCACTTAATATAGCTAGCTATTTGCAAAGTTAAACCAACCTAACCTCACCACAACAGGTAGGAAGGAATGGGAATAGATACAATGAGTAAATTTTCTTTATACACAGACCAAACCACTGCAGCGAGTTGAGATATGCATAGTAGAAAACTCAGCAATAGAAGTGTTCATTTGCTCTGCTAAATTGATTTTATTACAGCAAACTGATGTACAACATTGTTATGAAAGTAACTACCTGTAAGGATCAGAAATGAAATAAATAATAAAACAGCTTGGAAGAGGTATCAGAAATTAAACATACATCAGTTATAATTCACTTTCTTAGAAAAACTTGTTGGTCTACATTGAAATGATGAAAAAGGAAGATGGACAGCTCCAACCAATAGAAACGGAGCTATCAACAACCTTTATACTTTATCACATTTTAGACCAGTGCTTCTCATGGCCAATGCATCATTACTGGTTTATGCGCAGCATTTCTAGAACCTCTCTAGTTACTATTCAAAAATAACATTATTATCTAATAAGTTATAAATAAAATCAGAAAAGTTTGAAGGTGCCTATCAAAGTTTGTGATACATACAACTTACTAATATGATTTGAGGTTTCTTCTAAAAGTTCTTGACCCAAAAGTTAATTAATATCCAGAATTTATTCAATAAATTATTTTTCTTTCAGTAACAACAATATTCTGCAATCAATATCTCAAACGCAGTCTCAACAGTCAGGTTAAATGTTAACAGAAGCTTATTCAAAATTATTCCCTCAAAAATTTCAACCAATTTGTTGAGACTTTACTTCAAGCTAATTTTATGTAGCTATCATATACCAAAATTTTCTGTAATAGTATAAACAAAAAAAAGAGTAGAACTTTGAGAAAACAGTCTCTAATGTAAGTGAATATCAAAGAAACTATAATAAAACTGACCAGGAATTCAAGGAATTCTGATGACAGCATCAACAACAAATCAAATACTTCCTCGCTGTAATTTATCAGCCTAATGGAATATATATATA
>SDVV010006060.1:0-18728 GCA_016164225.1 Gammarus roeselii
AATTCATAGGTTTACTCTATGACAAATCTCTTTTTCGCCAGTCAACATATATTCTAATAATTAGCAAAAAATATTTGACCCTTTTTTCTGAATTATTTATACATATTAACAAAGTTTTGGATAATTAAACAAATTTTTATAACCTAAAACTTACTTTCTTGGTGCAATTTTCTTCTACCAATAGAATGATATCTTTTACCTGCATCTTACGATCAAGTTTATATCAAACATCTTTGCATAGGCTTAGTCAGCATTCGTTAAAATTACTAGCTAATTATTTGTCACTGTCTCTTTCTGAATCTATTGTTTTTCTTATTACAAAGAGTTAGTAATAAGAAAATAAGAGTAATAAAAGCATGTAGGAACAATGCGGTAAAATAGATTGGACATAGATTTGAAATGCTTTTAAGTGTGAATTAAGATTTAAGTGTGTTTGAACGATAGGCAATACCCAAACACGATCCTGCACAATATAAGATCACGGGTCCTCCTCTTAACGCAGAGCTCTAAAATGAAAAGCTAATGAGACGCTCTTCAAGCCCCTCCAACAACAAACCCTCTAAGTAGCCCACTTTACTGAGATATAACCTTGAATTAAGGACATGTTGCCCTACAGCCACACTGTCAACGAAAGCAAATCCTGCTGCATGTGTTATAATGGAACATGCGAGAAATGCGCATGTGCCAAGAATAACAGCGACTGCATATCATGCAAAAGAAAAAAATGCACCAGAACCAGCAAGCTAAAAAACATAGAGCTGCCGCATTGCACACACACTCCGGTGGCCAGCGCATGTGCCCCAAAACGCGATTAGGAGAAGCCTACCCTCTCCGGCAGGGTTGCTCTTTTTTGTTGACAGATACTTACCCAACGTTGCTGAGCTCTCCATCTCCCAACCCTCGTACCTCTGAAACTGAGTCTATAACTCCAATTTATTCCTCCGATGCAGAGCCTTTAATCATCATCTCAACAGAAAAATACGCAACAGCAAAGCCGGCTCACTGTGAAGCATCAGGTACCAGCACCAGGTCAACAGAAATAACCAAGACCCTTAGGACAATACTCGTTGGTTATTTCCTAATGAAATATGTGCTAATGTCCGACCTTTCAGATAGATGCCTTTTTGAAATATAAATATTAACGACTATGGTGTTCTGTCTAAAATCATTGAGAGCGCAAATCCATTCAAAAATAACATTATTGTGCTCAGGGACCACGTCGAAAATGAAGTAGTAGTCAAAATAACCACAGCAATTTCAACGAAAACCAAAATGCTAAGACGTACATGGCAGAACCCCTCAATCTGAAAACAATGGAACAGAGGCACCGTTCCATGAGTCTTTGCCACTCTTTGAGGTTCAAAATTATCTTAACAGGCAAACTAAGAGATGAATTTACTGGTGCCCCGGACGAACGATTGTTTCATCCAGAGAATGCTAGTCTAAACAATAGTGGAATAATCTTTTTTTTTTCAACACGATAGTACGTTACGTTCCTCAGAGGGTTGAGGTATTGCCATCCCTATACTATAACCATGTCAGAAGCACGCAATCATCACTCTGGTCTCCTCCCATCCTCTACTTCCCACCATCATATGGCCATCATCTCGGATCATCACCCCATCACACGTCAGCAAAGGACATCTACTCGCAGACAACTCACATCATAGCGCCCTCTTGTCAACCCCAAACGAATATTGAAACTAATAATCAGCAATCAGTGACTCCTTATCATCCCAACACAATTAGCTCCCATGCAACGTCTTTTCAACATGGTCGCAGCAATAGCGTCCCCTCAGCGCCTCGTCATTTCTTCTCCTACCTTCCTTCTCCACTCTACACTACTCACACAAATTCGTCTAACTATGCTTGCAGCACAGCCCCAATCCTGCTCTTTCGCTACCATTCCCTTACCTCAGCCCCAACTCCGACTCTACCTGTTAAGCTAATCCTTCCCATATATTACCCTCCTCCACTCATTCCTTCCTCGAGCTCCCACTGTCGGTACCTTTCCCTTCCCTCAACCCAAACTCCAAATTACCAATCCCGTCAACCCCTCCTATATATTACCCCCCTCCATCGGTTCTTTCCTCTAGCTCCCACCTTCGCTGTCACTCTCTAACCACAGCCCAAACTCCAACTCTACCTATCCCGATGACCCCTCCCATACATTACCCCCCTCTACACATTCCTTCCTCTAGCACGGTTCAGCTATCCTCAGCTATGCCTCTCTTCAATCACCGATATAAATTTCTTTCCCTTGGTTCTGTTCGGTTTCCCCTGCTCCAACCTACCCTCCACAACAAAGAACAGAACCGAAAGCAAGGATATCCCAAATATACAAACAATGTCACTCAAGAATTAGCAACCGGATTCCTAGATAACGTCAATAAGAGTGTTGCTGAAGAGCGTATTAAAATCTAAAGGAGGGTGTTGTTGCTGACACAAGAAACAATAAAACGGATGAAAGAATGATAATGCAGGTGACGGAAAATTTGCATAATTTCTCCAGGAACACCAACATCGACACCATTCTCAATGATTTAAGATTAAAAAGACAATCAACACTAGCAGACGGACATTTAATGATTCACGCGGTGAAAGGATCCTTAGTGAAACAAACAGGACTTAACGATGGAAACCTCTTAGAGGTGATCGAAATCAAAGCAATGGAGGAATTCTTCAATTGCATAGAAGATTACGAAGCCTTCACTGAATCTAAAAAAGATGATAGGTTCCTCTCCAAAAAAGAAAAGTATTTTGAAAGGAAATAGTACAATAGCAGTTTTGGCGATCTAGTCCACACAATTCTCAGCAACGCACTCAAAATACGAATCCCAATCTATGATGCAACAAGCCTGGACATCGTAACGAAAACTGTAATTAATCCGAACAACCTTAAGGGTGATGAAGCTGTTCAATTCTCAATATTTGGCAGCCAAAAAAGTGGACCACTACAGTAGTCATGCACCAACCCACACTCTGAAGCCACATTTCGAACAACAAAATATTGCACCGAAGCGAAACAAGCCTGTGGAAACAAATGTGCAGTGTTCCAATAGGTATACTTCTCTACAATACGACAATGATACATCCCTATTCGATGAAGAGATGCCTCTGCAATCATCCCAAAGTGACACCAACTCTCCTGACAGTAAAAACAAATGACCAGAGGCTCTAACTGTTCAAGCTGGGAGCAGCAACCACCCCTCAGCAACCATGTCTGCAAATACCCATCAGAACCTAAATTATATCGTTATTAAACATTTAAACGTTAGAAGCTTATGAACGAAGATGGATCACATCGAAATGATGATGAAGAAGGGCTAAATTGACTTTCTATGTCTGACTGAAACCTGGCTGGAATCTGACATTAACACTACCTTCATCGAGATTGACAGCTTCAATGTTTATATAAATGATAGAGAAAGGAAAAGAGGTCTAACTGTGATTTATGTGCGAGAAGAATATACCTCTTCTCAAGTAATGCTTAACGACAGCAATGAAGTTGATGACCTTTGGGTGAACATCCAGGTACGAAAAAACAGACCACCCAAAGCAAGTGTCCAGTCTTTTCAATACATCGGATAAAAATTTCGAGAAACTATCCTCCTAGGAAAGACGCTGTAAATTTTGGGAGATTTCAATGATCAATTGAAATTAGAATCTAACAATATGAAGCCGATTTTAGACTCGGACTGCATCAGCGCATAAAAAGTGCAACATGAGCTACACCCGACTCCCAAACTGTGTTGGACCTGCTCATAAGTAATAATCCATCTTCCATTGTTACCACAGGCATGAAGCCCAATTCTTTCTCGGACAACAATGAAATAAAATGCACCATTAACATCAAAAAATAAAAGAAACATGTACACATATAACCTATCATACAAAACGAAATTACATCGCGGATAATTTCAGAAAACAACTAGTGGCAAACGTCGAGATGATAAAACCAATTCATAGCACAAATAACGTCACAAAGCAAGCCCAACTACTCACAAACTATCTTCTTACATGTTTGAACGCTGTGGCGCCAACGGAAACTAAAACAATGAGAAGCATGTCGGTTAAATGATTTACAGAAGAAACTGCGAAACTAAATTGCACTTGAAAAATATCTCAAACGCAGAGCAAAACGAAGCAACACTTGGTTACAATTATTTCGGATTCAAAATATAAGAGTCGAACGAGGAGTCAGGAGAGCAAAAATAAATTTACCATCATGAGAAACTTGAACAGCGCAAAAACAATCAAAAAGAAACGTGGAACGTAGTGAAACAAATTGTTCCCCACAGAACAAACTCACCTACCTATCCGAATACTCAAGCAACTTCAGAGAAGCTTAACAACCACTTCGTTGGAGTTAAGAAACAGGTTCTCGACGAGGTAACCCAGGAAGCTTATCAAGGATTACAGAGCGACGCCACAGATACATGGATTCCAAAAGCTTTCGACGGAGACAGCGACCAAGAAGCAAACGTCAAATAGAAACCAAAGCATGTATCAAGACACGAAGTAACACGAGCTGTATGCGCCTTGAAAACACAAATTCTACAGGAATAGATGGTTTAGCCCTACAATATCTGAAAGACAGCCTTATAGTTACCTTGCCTTATATCAGCACAGTTATTAACACCTCTATAGCAAGTAAAACTTTTCCAGAGATCTGGAAACATGCAATCATAGAAGCAACTAAAAAATCTGAGGACAACAATGAACCATCTAACTTTAGAGCGATCTGTCTTCTGCCTGTCCTTTTCCAGATTCTAGACAAGGTAATATCTCTCCAATTGATTGATTACCGCAAATCAAACAAGCTGTTTAATGACTGTCAGTATGTTTAACGGCGAAAATTGTCAACAGAAGAAGCACTTATGAGCATCACTGAAGATCTGTACAAAAACTTTGATGAGGGGCAGATATCTCTGCTGGTATTGCTAGACTCATCGAAAGCATTCGACAATGTACGACATACAATTTTTTTTGGCAAGCTCCGCAACATCGGGATAGACCCTACTAGGTTCGAAAGTTGTGCGATGAATCGGCAACAATCAGTTTAACTCGATAGTGCAACTATGTCAAATTCGGCCTCAGTTGCCTTTGGGGTCCCTCAAGGTTCGATACTTGGTCCTCTGTTGTTCCTGGTTTCTGTAAATGACATCGACTGTAAATTACCAAAAAAAGCGAAAATGGTAATGTACGCCGATGATGTTAAAACATTGCTTTCACGAAAGCCGTCGGATCTGAATGTACTGAAAGACAACGCTGAGACAGCCGTTACTAATCTGAAATCTTGGTATGATAAAAATGGACTCAAGCTCAACTCTGAAAAAAAAAGCATCTTGTTCGGCTCGAACTCGAAGAAGAAAGCAGTTCCATTAATTTCTCCATCAGGATAGACAAATCTAATATTCCTGTTTTATAAGTCCGGTAGTATGGTTTGATCCCGATCTTTCCTTCAAACACGACGTAACTACTCTGTGTTCCAAGCTGAATGGAACACTTTTGTTCCTAAACTCCGCAGAAAAAAAAGGATTTCAAATCAAGATTACTGATTGTCCACGTTTTAGTATTTCCTCACATTAACTACTGTCTCTCATTGAGAGAAAGTACAACGTTGTATAAACTTTGCAGCGAGAATAACATGCGGATGTAATCACAGAAAAGGAGACCACGTAAGTCCTCTCCTCGGAAAATTACAGGGGCTTAATATCGACAACAAACTAGCACTTATGAGTCGATCAGAATTCATAAAGATCTTCTAGCAATACATTCACCCGTCAGCCAAGGGCACATATATTCTCAAGGTGAAAAGAACAATCGATTCACAAGAAATAATGATACTCTGCACGGTGAACACAGTAAAACAGAAACTGCCTGTCGAGCTTTTTCGATCACTGGACCAAAATCCTGGAACAACCTCCCCAACAAGCCTTAAGAATCTTGAATCCAACAAGTCCTTCAAGAATAGGCTTGATGAACATCTGTTGAACGATCAATTCAAACGGTAATTTTGCCACAAACACAAGCTAAATGCATAATACCAGTAACCATAAATGCATTTATGTTCTTGAGCGACAACCACCACCAACCACCACCATCATAACCCTCAACATTGGGGCACCATATAATCATTTCTACTCAGGCGATACATAGGTTTTCTATGTTGCTACCGATCACAATTGTCTTTGCCGATTACCATAAGTGTTAACTAGCGTTTTGTCAATTTTTATGTTTCAAATGTTCCTTTCGTTTTTGTATAATTAATGTATGAACTCAGTTTTTTCGCGGAACGATAGGCAGCTTCTAACTTGATGCAGGTTAACTCCATTTCAATATAAATCATTGAGTTATCTTTAAAAATTACCGTACCATTTCTGATGATACAATCATTGCCTTATAAGCTAACATTTTGTTTTATCTTCTATAACAGAAGTATATTCATCCAACTTGTGTTCTCCAGCATTGTATTATTTCTGAATGTAAATCATTTAATCATTTCCTAGCGGTCTTGAAGTGTGTATATTGTATATTCAGTTATTTGGTGTAGATTTTATGTATAACTTTTTTGTATAACTTATGTCGCCTATTCACCCCTTCATTATTAATACAGTGGTTTTGACCCATCTTTACAATATGTTAACGCTTTTCGATTTTTCAACCCTATATTATATTCATATTTTCTGTATAATTCATGTTGTCCATCCACATCTTTTTCATCGTACAATAATGTAGACTACTCATTAGAATATGTTAGCACATTTTGATGTCCCAACCCCATGTTCTCGAGACTCTAACCACATGCATGCGTGATTTGCCGCCACGTGTACTTGTTATTTTCTATATCAATTTATTTCATTATTTATACACCCCAAGTATTTCTTATTTCTCAATCCCGCGTGTCACTGGTTTTCCCAACGCTATTTAGTCGGAATTATTTTGTCAAAATAGACATTTTCTGTATTTCGCTCCATGTAATCCTAACTGGCGGCCCCTAGAGATGAGCTGTGACGAATTCAAATTGAACTTTCGAGGAACGATAGGTAGCTCCCAGCTTTGACAGAGGCCAACTCGACGAGAATATAATTTATTGAATCATATCTACCATTTACCGTCTCATTTTTGAAGATACAATCATTGTCACATAAGCTAATATTGTGCTTCTTTTTCTATAACAGAAGTACATTATTTCGATTTCTGTACTCCAGTATCGAATTATTCTGATTGTCAATCATTCAATCATTTTCCTAGCAGTCATGACGTGTATATTCAGTGCTATGTATATATTTTATGAATAACTTATGTAGTCTATTCACCACTTCATTATTCATACAATATTTTATACTCATCTTTACAATATGTTAGCGCTTTTCGTCATGAAATATGTATATCTAGTGCTATGTATATATTTTATGTATAATTTGTGTCACCTATTCAACCCTTTAGTATTCATATTTTACCCCATCTTCACAATATGTTAGTGCATTTTGATTTCCAGACCTCATGTTCTCCGGATTTTTTAGCCCTATGTGTTGGCGGTTTTCCCAATCCTGTGTATTTCGTAATTTCCCCAACCCCAAGTATTTCGTGATCGCCCCACTCCATGTATTTCATGCCAGGCATTCCTGATTCCTACCTCAAATAAGATATTGGCTGTCGATCATTGATTATAATATTATAATTTATAATATTTTGCGTGAAATCAGAACCGGCGGCAAATTTTAAATTTAATTTTCGTTTACGTTAATTACGGCAATAAAGTTTTAGGTGTACTATTTTAAAAATTGAAAACCCGTTGCCAGATGATTGAAATAAATGATTTATTCATTATATAATGTTATTAATAATTGTCATCCATATATGTATGTATGTGTGCACATATGAATGTGTATTACATTGATTGTCATCCAAACATGTAGGACGGTGTGTGCACATATGAATATGTATTATAATGGTTGTCATCCAGATGTGTAGGTAGGTGTGAGCACCTATGAATGTGTGTTATACTGATTGTCATCCATATATGTAGGTAGGTGTGTGCACATATGAATGCGTATTATACTGATTGTCATCCATATACATATGTAGGTAGGTGTGTGCACATATGAATGTGTATTATACTGATTGTCATCCATATATGTAGGTAGGTGTGTGCACATATGAATGTGTATTTGTATGTGTACATGTATGATGGTATATTGTGAATTCCATTCAGTTCCATGCAGGCGAGCCAGCAGCACACTATAGATGAGCTGCGACGTATTCATTTTGGATTTAAGAATCCCATGCCCATGTGTTTATTATAAGATTTGCAATAACATATATTGTGAATCATGTTTTTCAACATGAAGCAGCTACAAACCGGCTGCCGACAGGAGATGTGCTGTCACAAATTCCCTTTATCGCTCGTTTCGCTAATCCAAATAGCGCATATGAAAAATAAGTTTGATGTATTATACATAGGTATTGAAAACCCATTGCTAGACGATGGAAATAAATTATATAATAATAACAATAAAAAAATTGATAGTATTGCATTTTCTGGAATCTGATTGGCTGACGATTGTTATTTTTTTAGAGATGACCTATCAGTGAGGCTTCATTGTAGCATTTTTGCGAGTTTTACTGTGAATAGCGACAATCCTAAAACTAAAAGACATTGCAACGTTTTTTTCTTGTTTGTACGACAATAATTCATGTCTGGCAATATGAATATAAATGTTGCTACAAAATGGCTTCAATTAGCTCAGCCTGACGCATGTGTTGACTGCAATAGTCCAAGTTACAAACACACATTAGCTTCTTTTAATTCATACCTCACAAATCAACAGTCAGCGAGCAAACCGAATCTCCTTGTCGAGTAATGAAACACGTTTTGTGAGTTGACTCAAAATTACCTTCATGGTGTCCTGCTGGCCATTATGCAACATTCTTGTACTTTTTTTTTGTTGGCGATAGTATCAAGGAAGCGTATTTCTACAACAGGAACCACAATCAACCCATGGGAGACTTGATCCCCATAATGCTGAGCAATGCTCTGGGGCATCAGATTGTCATTGTTCAGGAAGACGGCTTCGCCAATACAACGATAAAGTCCATCAAGCCACTCTTAAATAACAATCAGTCAGGTATCACGGTATTATTCACCTAAAGAACAGTCATTACAGTGCACTTGTCCCCATGCAGAAATTTTTGAAATCCTCTAATACAAATAGGACACCAGATGGTAGAAACATCTACTCTAACCAATTCACCGCTTTGTATGATGCGTATGAAGCAACTGACTCCTGCATCTGCGCAAAGGACGAGCAGGGCAGCGTCCCCGACAGCCAGAACTTCATTACAGGCAGAAACGTGGTCATCGACAAAAGAAACATATGTAGATCGCATCAATAGTCACCGCAGGGCAGCTGAGCACATGTGACAAGACGGCACTCGCGCCCTTTGTGAAACCGACGACGAGGATAGCAAGACTCGGCTAAAAGACAAAGACCACATACGAATAAAACACATTAATGTTAGAAGTCTCTTGTCTATGATAGACCAAATCAAACTAATGTTGACTGATGAAAATGTTGATATACTCTGTCTCACTGAGACATGGCTGGTACGAAACATGGATAGCAATTTTAAGCAGATAGATGGGTACAAACTGTTCAGAAATGATCGAGGTATGAGAGGAGGCGGCGCCTGCATTTACGCTAAAAATGAGTACATAAACAGGACATGGAAAACGGTTGGAAAGGGAGACGAAGTTGATGATGTTTGGATTACCGTGCAGGTAAGAAAAACAAATCTTTTATTGTTGGAGCCATTTACAGGCCACCCAAAGCCAGCAACCAGTCATTCAGCTACATAGAATCCAATCTCCAGACAGCAGCTAATTTGAAAAAAGAACATGTATGTCGTAGGAGATTTCAATGACAATCAATTAAAACCAAATAAATTGGGGTCAATAATCAAAAGACTAAAACTAGAACAGCTCATTGAGAAGCCAATAAGAATCACAAAAGAATTCAAGAACAATCAATCGTCTTTCCTGAACACCAACGTCTGTGAGTCTCTTGCCGACCACAAAGAAATAAGCTGCCTGATCTATGTACGCAAAGAAAAATGGAAACCAGTTATTCAAACGTTTAGAACAAAAATAAACTACTCACGATACACATTGAAGCAAGAGTTGCGGAAAAGTGTACCATTGCTCAACGACATGCGTAATACGGACGATGTGAATATTCAATCGACCATTTTTACAGACACGTTCTCAGCTGCCCTCGACACAGTAGCACCAATAATCACAAAGAAACTTACACGCCCTCCAGTCAGCTGGAGTACTCCCAAACTGAATCAGGAAATACAAAACCCAAAATATTTTTAAAGGTTTCTGAAAGGTCTAGCCAACAAAAATGTTACAAAGAATAACATCGACTCTAATAGCACGGATTTGACCGATGAATCGCGTGTTTTAAAAGTCCTGCAAATGGCTTGCCAATCGATAAGAAAACGCGTAAAAAAACTAATAGACAAAGCAAAAAGAGATGTGCACCTTGCTGAATTAGAAAAAGCAAAAAATAACCCGAAGTAGACTTGGAACATCTTTGGGAACATTGTGCCCCACAAGAAACCAAAAAGTCTTCAAATTATGAAAATCATACAAAAATAGCAGAATCATTCAATGAGTTTTTCGCGAACGTTGGAAAGCACACACACGAATAGGTAATGAACGAACACAACAAAACTTCCTCGGTGGTTCACGAAACCCCGGGGACGCATAAGCCGACTCGGTTCACAATTCCATCTCATAACGACTCATCCACCAAGAAGAACCAAATGTGGACACCGAGCCCGGTAAGCAGATTGGAAATTGTTACGGCTATTTATGCGCTCAAAAATATAAATTCCTGTGGGAACGACGGTATAGCATTCCAGTACCTCAAGAACGGGTTAAAAATTATTATGTCATATCTCCAGCTGCTCATCAACACATCCATTGCATCAAATACCTTCTCTCAAAATTGTAAACAAGCACTAATCAAAGTTATCCATAAAAAATAGGGAGGTAAACGACCCTTCAAATCACAGACCAATAAGCCTCCTGTCAGTAATTTCAAAAATCTTGGAAAAGATCATTGCATGTCAACTCCTTGACTACCTAGAAGAGGCAAATCTGATCAATGACTCTGTATGCATACAGACGGAAGACCTGTACTGAATACGCGCTACTGGAAATCTCCGAACTCGTTTACAAAGCTATAGACGAAAACAGTCTATCATTACTCGTGCTGCTGGATCTCTCAAAAGCATTCCACAGTGTAAATCACGACATTTTGCTGCAAAAACTGCTACAACTGAGCATCCTAACACATTAGTTGGAAGCTATCTCAGGCTTCGGTCCCAGTCGGTCGAGTTAGATGGAAAGATCACCTCTTCTCCATGACCGGTAAATATCGGCGTTCCACAAGACTCGATTCTCGGACCGTTTTTTTTCTTCTGTTTATCAACGACATGAACTGTGGAAACCCTTTCGACAACGCAAGAATGACATTATATGCAGACGATATTATATTATTGTTCGTTAGACTAGCAAACGAATTATAAAAGCTGAAGACGGATAAAGAAACAGCGCTGATCCACATAATGGACTGGTATTCCTCGAATGGGCTCAAAGTTAATAAAAGTAAAACACAGTGCATTATCTTGGGATCCAAAGCCAATACACGGAGAGTTCCCGAGAATTTTGAAGTTGATTGTATGGGTGCAAACATCCATCTTGAAAACAAAGTCAAAAGTTTGGGAGTGTGGCTTGATCCCAATATGACATTTAGACATCATGTTGATGAGCTCTGTTCCAAGCTGAATGGTATACTAATGTTTCTCCGTCGAACAAAGAAACAACTCGACTTCAAGTCCAGACTTCTCGTAATCAATGCTCTGATTTTTCCACATTTAAACTACTGCCCTACCATATGGGGAAAGTGCACGAAAACATTACTCTCAGACATTCAACGAAGCATAGAAAGAGCGATCACGTGAAACCAATTCTAAAAAAAAGTCGAGTGGCTGAACATCCAGGAACGACTGGAGCTGAGCGAAGCAATACGAGTTTTTTAAAATTCAGAACAAGCTTTCCTGTTCAAACGGTGTTGTGTTGACAACTCGAAAAGCGGTCAATCAACGGTCAACACGGTATGAAAATAACATTGACACCGAGTTCAGAAGAACAGAGATTGGGGCCAAAGCTTCAACAAGTTACCAGCTGTCATTCGGAACTGCGCAACCGTATCTTCTTTCAAGCAGAAATGTACCACTCAATTGCTTGCCCGCAGGCAGGGGCAGGCTGAGTCAAACAATTGATGACGATTAACATGGAACTGGCAACGTAACACTATATTTTCCAGCTCGCTCAGAGCATCAGCACTATCACCCTAGTTAACACGACTCTGTTTCATCCCCGATAGCGATAGAGACAATGAGTGACAGAACCGTTAAATGCATGTATGCCAGAACCCTCGAACTCACACCAATACATAACCAGACAACCTTTGCCTCCCAACGTATCAGGCAGATAATCAACCAAATACGTCATCAAAACATAATGCCTGATCGCAAAGCTATGTGTCATCAGAATGGACCGCCTATTTGTTATGTAATTTAAATATACTTGGCTATTTCTCCGGCTTCTCGCCATGTTTCGGAAAAGGTGATACTCATGCTCAGTTAAAAGTTAGATGCTCGCTACCGGTCAATAACACGCTCACTCACTCGGTTACACGATGTGATGAACGCCATACGGTCCTGACCAATCATCATATGTATTTTAAATTTATTTTAAATTTGCGCACCCATCATCAAATGCACTTCATATTTGTAGATCCATACTCATGTGACTCTTAAATGTGTGTATATCTATGTATAGACTCATAACGGTACAATAATACCATTCTATCTGTAAAAGCTCACCAACTCACATAAGCCCATCCGCACACCAAGACCCTTTGACACTTGTACTTGGCGGATGACTGCCTACACGCAGTGATGGACTGTGTATTGTCACCTAATCCGACCTGATGGTCCCACCTCTCAATACACGCACTCCAGACTGATTGCGCATATTTATTTATTTTATTGTTCAATAGGCATTCCACGTGTATTTGTGCTTATGTATGTACTGTTTATACGTAATGTGGATATATATGTTTCTCCGTGTGCAAGTACGCACTCTGTTACCGTGACACAAAATCATCACACCGGTTTGTGTAGGAACGCATAGAAATGTATTTATTTCTTGGTTGTTTGTTATGCTGGTGGTTCTCTAACTCACATAGACACACCCATACCGTCACACTCTTTGCTGTTCAATTAATTGGGATGTGGGTTTGAACTATAGAATTCATACTAATTACTATGCAAAAGATTCCAAGGTCAAATAACAACACCTAATCTCATTAGGATATAATGCATTCTTATTTTGCACCTCAAACATACCTTGATCGGTCTTTTGTCGTGACACTTTAGGGAGCTCAATGTTTCTCAAGAATAGCACACAACTCGTGTATGAAGAAACCTTTTTTAAGTTGATCATATATTAGAATATTGATAATTTATCTGTATTTTTTGTCAGTGACTCTCTATCTCGTATAGACACACTCATACCGTCGCATTCTTTGCTACCCAATAAATAAGGCTGTGCTTCTGAATTAGCAATTCTCACTCTAACTAATTGTCATATAAATGATCCCCTTGTCAAATCGCAACACCTATCAACAGTATACAGTGCATATCTACTGTATACATTAAAACTTACTTATAGCTCTCTAGTCATGGCGTGTTTAGGCAATAACCGTGTTCGTATGTCCAGCTAGGATAGTAAAATGGCTCCCTACCGCTTGCACAAAGCTCCAACTACTTAGTTACAAGTTTACCTTTTTTAGATTTACTATGCATGAATTTATTGTATCAAACTAAGAACATACCATCTGTTTATATAAACTTTTATCCCTTATTTTATTTTTATTTATTCAAGACAGTGGACTCATGGAAGTGCTCTATTATTGTTGCTTAGCCTTTGATTCCACCTGTCAGCGGTTGTCAGGGGATTCCACTCGTTATTCACGATACATGTTGGCACAAGCATGTTAGGACGGAATCGGGGAAGGGAAAATGGGGTGTTATTGCCATTCTCTGTATTAACTTTGTTGATTGGGTGGCAGTTAAATGATTGCCTTCATGTCACTGTCCTCACCAGAGCTGTTACTGGCAGTGTGATCGTGTCCCTCAGCCACACTTCTTCGCACCAACAAAGTGCAAGCAGGAATGACCTCACGTAGGGCAAGGATTAGCATTCGTACGCAAGCTAGACACGTTGTTTTGTAATAGATGAATACTTGTGATTGTTCACTTTTTTATTAATTCATTTTAGTTTATGTGTTAAGGCTCTGATGTATTGAAATTGTCGCTGGGCCAGAGGCTCGAGCAGCCCTCACGCTGCGTCCTCGTCAACACCGCAGTGACGAACCACAGTGCTATCCCCACTGACGAGGATATGAAACAGAATGTGTTGAATGACTTTCGTGGGGGCTACAAAGATCGCAAATTCTCTTTACTCATACTAACCGTCATCTTCCTTAATCACTTCTCCGTTTCCTATATTCTCAATTGTTTTCCTTTGAGTCATCCTTAATTTATTCTAAATTCTTATCGTCCATGTTCCTGATCTATTACCCCTTATATTGATCCTCCAATAACTTCACAATTTTCTCCAAATCCTCTTTGCGAACAAACACACTTCACTCATCGCAGAGTGCAGTGTTTGTGTAACAGGAACACGGCAGTGACTGGCTAACAGGATTACTAATACTTGTAGAAAGTGGCTACGTTGTTATGAATCCTTCATAACACAATTTAAAAAACTGCGCCTTCAAATACTCAAGTGAAATTCACTCGAGAGTTGAAGTATTCGTAACTAATTTCCTGGTAATAATTAAATCAACCAGCATAAAACAATTCAGTTTAGGGGATGAGCTAGACTGATATTAGTTTACGAAACAAAAACTTATAAATTCTTTTAAATGAAACCTAAGAAATGAGAAGATCTTCCTTTTAGCACAACAGATTCTTCATTTAATTTTAACCATTCTGGTATACGAAGCGAGTGCGGTCACGTCGTGGAATCAAGATGCCCAAAATGCGTGAACTTATAAAAAAATCAGAAGATGAAAATTCATCATGTGTAGTAATATTTTGTAATTGGAAATTACCATATAGTTTAGTAATACTATTCATTACAAGAATCTGTACCGACAATCCTCTTCCTAACTACATTACATACAGCATCGACGTGTTTCGTGGCTCGTCTGTGTGCACACTTTCGTGAATTCTAGGTAACAATTAGGCAGACAGCTCCTACATTTGTGAAGAAGTTTATTAAAACACTTATATTTGGTTTCAAAAGTTGGAACCTATTAGCCGCAGATGCTTTTACCAGACTACAAAAATAAATAATCACATTGATGAATCAAGAATGCGGTTAGCGGAATAGCCTCTTCATCATATACGCGAAACTGATAGCAAAGCATCAATTTAGAGAGGCACGAAAATTATATGGAATAATATCGACATTGACTCATGTTTCCCTCACATGACTCGGCACTCACGCTAATGAATCAATATTTCTTCTTTACAAGAAAATAAATCCAAACTGCCAAATAATTAATCAGTCTTATTGCAAACTATTTTTTCGGATTTCCTCCGATTACCAGAGCCTAAGGTTGCATATTCGTGAGTGAAATTCCATGCGGTGACTCTCCAAGTATGAACCATTTTTCTCAGTGCACCGTCAAACAAGATGCTCCGAACACAGCGTGGGCTATTGGCAAACATGTCAGACCGGGTTTATTTCTCAGCACTTGCTATTTTTTCTTACTGAAGGACGGGTTCTTCCAGCTTTTAATCATTCATATTATCCTTGTGAACTAAAGTATACCATTCGTGCAAAATTGTCGTGATTTCAGACCAGTGTAGGCGTTGAACATCACTTTATAGTCGTTTCATCATCGTTTTCATTTAAAAAGTATGCTTTGATCTGTGGAGGGCGGTAAACTAAACTCACACAGGCGAAGGGGGTACTCGTGTATCTCGGATCGCTGGTTGTATAGTCTGAACGAGTTTGTTCAATCATATTACGGGGAGAAATTGGACTCACTCACGTTTCGAACGCAATCGAGAAACGTCAGGATACGTTCTTTGTTTAACTGTAACTGCGTGGACTATCCCGGAATAATATGGCCACGAGCTGGCTGGTGTAATGGTACGTCCCACGAACAAATCGCAAATAAGTTTAACCTAACTCTGAATACTATGGCCACGAGCTAGCTGGTGTAAAGGTGCGTTCCACGAACAACTCGTAAATAAGTTTCACGAATAATTTAGATTTTTCCTTAAACCAAAAAAGCAATCTTTACTTTATTACCTGGGTGATGATTTTTTGTGACAAATACTATACAAATCAACAAGTAAGAACCGAGAATATGAAAGAGGAGCTTGCAGACATGAATAAGTAATCATTGTAAATCAGAGATGCGAATGACTTACTATAGCGGGAGAATAATATTAATCTGGATTACAGATTTCGTTAGAGCGCTCTGCACAGGCCTTTAGCACCGAATATCTAATGGGAACGAGACCCTTATGCTAACAGCATCGAAGATAATAATACATGGAGTTAAACATCAAGGGCACGGCAATTGTGGGCCGAATAACGGTCTCCATTATCTGACCGAGCTCAGGAAGTGAAAAGAACTCTTTGGTAAATGTCGACAAAATAGTCAAACAACGATGTGGATCAAAGAGATCAAATGAATAAACTGAGCAAAAATGAATTGTGCGATTAATTTTATGAACTGATGACGATAGAGAAAAGAATGTTTGATAAAGCATATTGAAAGGCAGGACAAATCTAGTGGGCATGGTATTGTTCTTCAGACATTTCTCAATTATTAAACCTTATGGATCGACTCTGAAATATGGAATGATAAACTCTTAAAACTTGGCATTGTAGGAGGAAGTAAATCGGACGAAGAGAAAGTTAGACACTAGAAGGTATAGTGTTGTCATTAAGTGATCAACAAGTTGGCTAACCGCGTTACGAAGTGGAAGGAATTATCCTGTAGATTGATTTGGGTGAGTGCTAAGTTAGGTATAGAAAGATGGCGGCTCATGTGTATTATCGGACAGGCAGCCCGAGGATGGGGTATGAGCAAATGCATTTTTCGATTAGTTTGCTGTATTGTATTGATAGTGTTGGTGGTAGCACTGAGAGTGGAAAGAACCTGATAGGTTTGGCATGAAGCGGTAGCTGGTTGTGGAAAACAGCATGTTCAAGAAGGGAGATGTCAAATCGTACTTATGGGCAAAGATGGCCCTTGGTGCAGCGGTAGATGGACCATTAATGAATATGCTGTTGATTTTGAGGAGATGTGTTGGGAACCTATTGTTGATGTGGGTGTTGAGAGGGGATGTTTTAGTAATGTCAGTTCATCTACCAGTAGATGAAAGGTGGAGAGTAGAGTAGGGGTTGGAAGTGGATGAGAAGAGTGGGTAAAGAAAGAGAGAAAGTAAAGGTGAGGGACCTGAATTTGACAAACAGAGCTGTGGTGTTCAAACATGCGTTGAATGAATACTATGAAACTGGGAGGGGGCAAGGCATAGTAGGTATTGCTGAGAAAGAATAGAAGACGTTCAGAGATGCGTAGTTGAGATGTGCCAGAATTATGTTTGATGGAATAATGAAATAATGAGGTTCAAAAGTCTGCGACTTGGAAAAGAAGACTTTTTGAAGAGAGGTTTCAGGAGTGGTCGATAGCGATCTATGGCAACTAGAGTGATAAAAGGTATAACGTGTGCTAAGAAGAGGTTAAAGGGACAATGATGCTGAGCAAGATTTTCTGGAAAGACTGTACTGACCCGTTGTGTGTGGCCCGTGAGCCAGTAGCTGAGCCGCAGGAAAATATTTCACTTCATACCGTGGGCCTCCATTTTTTCCATTACGCTCCCGTTAGGCATACTATCAAAGTTATTTTGGAAATTAGGACAGATATGGTTGACAGATTTTTTCATATTTTTTTTTCTGTGACTGTTGTGATAAAATAAAGTAAAGTGATGAAACAGCTTATTTTACTTCTGAAACTATGCTGGGTATCTTTATTTTTAATATTTCATTCCTAGTTGATTGATATTCCTGTTTCAATCAGTCGTTCCAAGGTCTTACCGACCACAAAAGTGACACAGCATGGTCCGTAATTACCTGGCTCTTGCCTGCTGTCCTTCTTGAAAATAGCTGATATTAGTCTTTGTCTATTCAATCGGAATGCTTCATGAGCTAATTTTATAGACATGATAACAATCTCTGTCAGCGAATTGCACATGATTTCGAAGAGTCTCTTCATTATTCATTGGCGCGTGTCGTAAGGGTATGTACTATCGGTTACATAGATGAAGGCCTTATTTTTAATTTCGCGTTTTATTTCCGACATTCCTGCACCAAAATTGTTTGTTTTATAGTATGGATTCACACATTTGCAATTCCTCCAGTCGGTTGGCTGTAAACGTATAACCATAAAAACTTACCTAACTACATTCAAATTGATCTAAATGGAGTTCAAGCAGAATGCGAAATTAAAAATAAAGGTCTCTGTTATTGTAACCGATGGTATTTCATAAGTAGA
>SDVV010006061.1:0-18727 GCA_016164225.1 Gammarus roeselii
TATATCGCATAACGCATTATCCAGGTTTTAGCCAGATATATCGGTGTTCCATTGACGCGGTGTTCCAATAGCAAGAGTACCTGAACGATATGGATTTATTGTAAGTTATTATACTGTGGTATGTATACTTAGTAATGATCTGTTGATTTATGTTCAATTTGTACTGGTTTTGAAATTTTGAATAGTTATCTCATACAGTTATAGGATTTTTAAGATATTTTAGGATCGCATCTCCCTTGTAGCACACTATTTCAGTCATATTTGGTCGTTTATTGCATCATTCTGGTATTTTATGTGTATCTGACATTCTGTTACGATTAAGCCGTGCTTACTTTAGTTGAACAAATAATTATTTACCCCATTTTGAACTGAGTTGAAGAGTAATTTTCATTAGATTTTTGTATATGCTATAGCGTGTTCGTGTAGAAGTATTCCACACCATTTACTATAGGTTACAGCGTAGCTGCTCGCATAACCTGGTATCCTATTTACGTCAGTTTTTTGGTCGGTTATATGTTTTTTTTTCTCGTTCGTCACGGTTTTTAATGTATGTTTTCGGGTATGGTAGAGAATTGATCATCTTGCTTTGTTATAACTCGAGAGTTTTAGTATGTGTCTTCTAGTTATGTAGGTTCTCTGTACAGTTTATATCTTTGATGCAAGGTATTGGGTATTTAATACAATATCGGAATATATTACGTTCGTATCTGCAATGTAGAACATTATTGCAGGTATAATTAAGTTACAAGTAGTATATTTTTAGTGTTTTATATCTTCTTATATCCTGGTACAATGTTTGTCGTGTTTATTATAGATATAGAAAATCCCATTTGTTACAAACTCGGACTCGTTGTTTGCTTATTGTATGTTTATTGTAGAACCGTAGTTCAATGTTCAGGAGGAGTTAGAGAGTTCCATAGGCAAAAGCTCGTTGTGTTTATGCCTATTTGTGTAAGTAGACCGATTTACTATGCTGGATACCATACTGTATTACAACTTTTAATGTTAATTAGATCAGAGAAGAGAATCTTATTTGGATATTTTTATAGTTGTTGTTGTTGTTATTGTTGTATGATTTTTTTTTCCACGATAATCATGGGAATGTATGTATGAGAGGTATAAATCCGTACTGCATCTATGTGGAATTTCGTCATTGAACCATAGCAAGCGTATAGTTTAACGTTTTAGAAGACGATTCACTGGATGGAGGGGTCCTGGTGTTGAGGTGGTTTACATTTTTTGGTGGTCATTTGGAGTTCGTCCAAGTTCAACGTGATTTTGTAAGTTCTTGTGGACGTCGATCTTAGGTTCCATGGGTTTGTTAGAGAGGTTATCCGACAAGCTGCTGATCGTTGTGGCGGTTTACTTAAGTTGTCAGTGAACAGATACACAGATTTTTATGACCACACACTCTTTGAGACTCATGTCAGCCCCATTCTTGACCCCTATACCTGTGTATAGATTTTTGGTTACGTCCAGGATTTGACTTTGCTCGACGTTTTTCAGAGACGATGGGTTAAACAGATGCATGGTAAGTCTGAGGTATTGTAGCGTGACTGGGTGTTACCTGTACATTTGTTATATAGCAGTGGTAGATTGCTGATAAGTAACCTAGTAAAGCATCGTAGTGTTCGTTGTTATGACAAAGTGGGCTTGGATTTTGTCCTGCTAGAGGCATAGCATTAGTTAGGTCTAGGAATTTGTTATAGATTTGAACAGGTATCGTAGTATAAATAACATTATTCGCATTAACTCAGTGCTAAATGCCAGATATTTTCGGTATGACTGTTATGGTAGTATATGATTTTTCATAAACCAGATCACGTGGGATATTGGAGTAGGATTATCATCTGGGTGTGGTATGATACACCGTATATAATAGGTAATCACTGTCAGTTTGGGTAGAGTAGAGAATCTTATTTAGCTATTTTATAGTTGCTGTTGTATGTTTTGATTTTTATCATAGGAGTATATCTGTATTAGGTATATATTTGCCTTATTTTATTGAATGTTTGGTATATAATACGTTTATTTGGATGTAATGATCCAAAATATTGGTATGTTTTTCTTATTGACACTGTATTTGGGTCTGGTTCCATGTCGTCTGGGAGAGCTAATCTATCGGATTTGTGTAAAGTGTTAGTGTTAAAACTCTTCAATAATTTAATAAACATCTCAATTATGTTATCCGCTCGCAAATCTTTACTAGATGCTTTTTCCCGCATGTCTTACTTGCATAAATGTTTATTAGACGTTTACAGTTGTTCACTTAGAAGTTATTGATTATTTCAGGTTTTGTTATGAGATTGCGTTCCAATTCAGAATATCTGACTCATTTGAGCGTTCACAATATCCACTGTAGCATTTTTCACTAAAGGTTTGTGATGATCGCCATAAACCTAACTCATCCTAACCTAATCTAACCAAGGATTATATATTTTCCCCGTTTTCATACTTTTGTCATGTATTTCTTCATTTATTTAAGCTCTATTCATATCAAATCTATCCAATTGACTCTGTAGTTTGTACCAATCTTTACCAGTTTATGTGCCTACATATGTACATATTTTCACTTTGCTTGTTACAAGTCCAGAAATATCGATTTATTTCGAGTAATGTTAGGTGATCGATCGTTTGTAGACTGTCAAGCTCAAAACGTTTATGTAAGCTTCACGCATATGTCAGTGATTGTTACGGGTGTTAGAGCGTTAGCAAGTTTTATGTACGGTTCTACTGTTGGAATGCGATTTTTTTTATAATGTTTGATGTGTTGCTCCTACCATTTTCGTCTAATATAACGAATATTGAATAAATCCACTCTAACATATTTACTACAGATCTGTAATGTAAGGTCCGCAGTCAACAAGATCTAGGATATAAACCATGTCTAAGGTACATATTTAGCGAAATATATATCAGTGTACGACAACATAGGTCAAATATTAATTAACGCAAAAAGGTTACCATACACTGCCAAATACATTAATACCTAGGCAACCTAACCTATTCTAGCCAGGAGTCATATTTTTTTAAAGAATGTGATGCTTATGTATGATATTGATATGTATGAATCTCTCCACGTGGGCTGTATATTCAACATATCAAAAGCAGTTTGAATACATTTCTCTAATTTGATCCAGCAAATATCATTATGCAGATGTCTAGATTCCAGAATTTTTGTTGATATCTCTGTTACATGTTTGGATGAGACTCAGCAGGTAGGATCCAAGAGAACTAATGCACTTCAATTTGTTACACTTTTTATCTAAATGTGGAACAGTTACATGCGATATTAGGTTCAAAGATCTAGTTATCCTAACCAACTTAACCAATAATTATATATTTTTTATTCAAGTTTGATGTTTATGTATGATGTTTAGTCATTTTTTTGGGCGATGTACCTATCAAATCCCCTCTTCACGGCTCTATTTTACGTAGTCTTTTTTTTAATGTCACACACCAGGTATACACATACACTTTTACATGCATATACAGGGGCGTTAGCGTCACAGTGTCGGTACATGTATCGACACAATGCATATATACAGGGTCGTTAGCCTCACTGTGTCGGCACATGTGTCGACACAATGCATATATACAGGGGGCATTAGTCTCACTGTGTCGGCACATGTGTCGACACCATGTGGGCATTTACACACATTTTGTGCAAAACAGGTTACCATACCCTGCCAGATGCATCAATACCAAGGCAACCTAACCTAACCAACTTAAACAAGAATTATGTCATCGTTCCAGATTTTTCCTGCATACAAATAATACTTATTCATTGTTTTATGACATATTCCTATCAAATCTCTCTTCATGGCTCTACATTTTGATCTATCATATACAGTTTTGATATACACTTTCAATTTTGATCTAGCAAATTTCATCCATTTTCATATGCAAATTACATCGTTTGTTTTGATTGTTATACCTTTTTTCGTATGATTCTTGATTTATACATGTTATTCACACCTATCAAGACCTAACCTAACCTTATGTACGGTATACAGTCATTGTGATATACATATGAAACCCTCCAAGCGACTCTAAACATCACTATAACATTTATTTCGTCGTCACTCTCAACCCATATTAGTTAGCAGAGATGACCCATTTTCAAACTTAGATGGTTTGAATGTTACAGGTAATTCATATTATTTTTGGTTTGACACAATTCTACATCACATTAACATGTTATTCACACCCATCAAAACCTAACCTAACCTTATGTACGGTATTTAGTCATTGATATATACATATGAAGCCCTCCAGACGACTCTAGATATCACTTTAACATACATGTTATTTATTTCGTTGTCACGCTCGACCCATATTAGTTTGCAGAGAGGTCCCATTTTAAACTTGGATAGATTGAACACTACAAGTAATTCAAATTTGTATCCAGTTTCATACAAACGGACACATGGTCTCACACTATGTTTTTTCTTATTTAACTTCAATATCTCCATTTTGGCTCTACAACCTTTGACGACTTGCATCTCTGATATACCTTTTCTTTCCTATTATTTTCATATTCTTGACGATGACTTCGTTTCAAGATCTGATCGGACTCTGATTTATATCCTACCAATCTGTAACACATCTAGATCATTTACCTCGAGATAGGTTTCTGGCATCATTTCACGCCTTGAAACATAATCTTCTGCTGTATCGACAATTCGATGTTACCTCCGACTAACATGATGTTTGCTATTCATTACTTAACCTTTGAGTTTAGGATAATATAAAAAAAATCATTGAGGAGTTACATGGTTTTATTAGTATTTATTAACTATATTTACAGACCTTGCAGGCAACATCAATGACATCTCCCTCGTGTTTTGATACGAAACAGCATGGTTCATACACCCAACCATACCCATCTTCACTATATTTCAGTTTTCTCTCAAATTCCTTTATATACTCCATCATATCTTTGATGCGAATACCGAAGGCTGTTCCGCTCCCGTGAGTCCACAGATGTTTGAATGTTAAGAACCTTAATTATTTGAAACTTCTCCAATTCAAAGTCATTCTGAGCTTCATCATTGAGATTTTTTTTGCATACGATCCAGATTTTCTTTTGTTCTTAGGTATAATTTGTTTTCCACTACCTCAGCTTTATTACAGTCATGATGATGATTTTCCACTTGGATCATATCAATTTCGAGAGTTGCTTTCTTATTTCCCTTAAACTTCGCTACGTACGACTGTAACGCGTCGACATTAGTTACCCAAAGCCGACTTCCTTTTTCTTGCATCCATATATGAATAAAATCTCCCACTCTTTTTATTCTTGTTCTACCCATTCTGAGAAAAGTGATATTTTCAACAAATGTCAATATTTATTTGATCCGACTCATATCATCTTCGGAGATTCCTTCTTCTAACACTAGGAAACAACTTTTTGGGATATGAATATTGATTTCTGTTTATTCTATGACGAAACGTGTGTCTCCGTTTAATCTCAACGTAACACTGACTCCATTCTCGGTATGCAGATAGCTATTATAAGTTGATTATATGTTGTTTTTCGCAAAACATTAGGCCTAACATTGCTCGCCTAGGTATACCGTACATAAGGTTAGGTTAGGTCTTGATAGGTGTGAATAACATGTATAAATCAAGAATCATATTAAAAAAGGTATAACAGTCAAAACAAACGATGTAATTTGCATATGAAAATGGATGAAATTTGCTAGATCAAAATTGGAAGTGTATATCAAAACAGTTGATGATAGATCATAATGCAGAGCCATGTGGAGGGATTTGATATGCATTAATCATAAAACAATGAATATGTATAATATATATATGCAAGAAAAATCTCGAACGATGACACAATTCTTGGTTAAGTTGGTTAGGTTAGGTTAGGTTGCCTAGGTATTGATGCATCTGGCAGAGTATGGTAACCTTTTTTGCACAAAATGTGTACATGGTGTCGACACATGTGCCGACACAGTGAGGTTAACGCCCCATGTATATATGCATTGTGTCGACACATGGGCCGACACAATGAGGCTAACGACCCTGTATATTCGCATTGTGTCGACACATGTACCGACACCGTGACGCTAGCGCCCCTGTATATGCATTTAAAAGTATATGTGTTTACCTGGTGTGGGCCATTATAAAAAAAAACTACGTGAAATAGAGCCATTCGATACGTACATCGCCCAAAATAATGACTAAATATCATACATAGCTATCAAACTTGCATAAAAAATATATAATTATTGGTTAAGTTGGTTAGGATAACATGATCTTTGAACCAAATGTCGCGCGAAACTGTTCCACATTTTTGAGAAAAGTGTAACAAATTGAAGTGCATTAGTTCTCTTGGATCCTACCTGCTGAGTCTCATCCAAACACGTAATAGAAATATTGACAAAATTTCTGGAATTTAAACATCTTCAATAGGATATTTGCTGGATCATATTGGAGAAATGTATTCAACTGATTTTGATATGTTAAATATACAGCCCAAGTGGAGAGATTCATACATATCAATATCATACATAAGCATCAAACTTCAATAAAAAAAATGACTTGGTTAGAATAGGTTAGGTTGCCTAAGTATTAATGTATTTGGCAGTGTATGGTAACCTTTTTGCATTAATTGATATTTGGTCTACGTTGTCGTACGTTTATATATATTTCGCTAATTATGTATCTTACACTTGGTTTATATCCTAGATCTTGTTGACTGCGGACCTTACATAACAGATCTAGGGTAAATATGTTAGAGTGGATTTATTCAATATTCGTTATAATAGACGAAAATGGTGAGAGCAACACATCAAACATTAAAAAAATCTTATTCCAACAGTAAAACCGTACATAAAACTTGCTAACGCTTTAACACCTGTAACAATCACTGACATATGCGGGTAGCTTACATAAACGTTTTGAACTCGACAGTCTACAAACGATCGATCACCTAACATTACTTGAAATTAATCGATATTACTGGACTTGTAACAACCGAAGTGAAAAAATATATAAGTAGTCACATAAACTGGTAAAGATTGGTAAAAACTACAGAGTCAAGTGGATAGATTTGATATGAATAAAGCTTGAATCAATGAAGAAATACATGACAAAACTATGTAAACGGGGGAAAATCTATAATCCTTGGTTAGATTAGGAAAGAATGAGTTAGGTTTACGGCCATCATCACAAACCTTTAGTGAAAAATGCTATAGTGGATATTGTGAACGCTCAAATAAGACGGATATTCTGAATTGGAACGCACTCCCATAACAAAACCTGAAATAATCAATAACTTCTAAATGAACAACTGTAAACAAACATTAATAAAAGTAAGACATGCGGGAATAAGCACCTAGTATAGATATGCGAGCGGATAACATAATTGAGAAGTATATTAAATTATTGAAGAACTTTAACACTAACACTTTACACAAATCCGAAAGATTGGCTCCCCAATACGACATGGAACCGGACCCAAATCCAGTGTCGATAGGAAAAATATACCAATATTTTGGATCATCACATCCAAAAAAGCGTATTTTATACCAAACATTCTATAAAATTATGCAAATTTATGCCTAATACAGATATATTCCTATGATAACCAATCAAGACACAACAGCAACTATAAAATAGCTAAATAAGATTCTCTACTCTACCCTAACCGACAGTGATTAACTATTATATACCGTGTATCCTACCACACCCATGTGATAAATCCTACTCCAATATCCCACGTGATCTGGTTCATGAAAAATCATATACTTACATAACAGCAATACCGAACATTTCTGACATTTAAACTAAGTTAATGCAAATAATGTTATTTTTACTACGATACCTGTTCAAATCTATGACAAATTCCTAGACCTAACTTATGCTATGCCTCTAGCAGGACAAAATCCAAGCCCACTTTGTCATAACAACGAACACTACAATGCTCTGCTAGGTCACTTCTCAGCAATCTACCACTGATATAAAACAAATTTGAGGTAATACCCAGTCACGGTACAATACCTCAGCCATATCATGCATCTGTTCAATCCATCGTCTCTGAACAGCGTCGAGCAAAGTCACATCCTGGACATAACCAAGAATCTATACACAGGTATAGTGGTCAAGAATGGGGCTGACATGAGTCTCAAAGAGTGTGTGGCCATAAAAATCTAAGGATCTGTTCACTGACGACTTTAGTAAACCAATACAATAATCAGCAGCTTGTTGAATAACCTCTCTAACAAACCCATGGAACTCAAGATCAACGTCCGCAAGAACTTACAAAATCACGTTGAACTTGGATTAACTCCAAATGACCACGAAAAAATGTAAACCACCTCAACACCAGGACCCCTCCATCCAGTAAATCGTCTTCTAAAACGCTAAACTATACGCTTGCTATGGTTCAATGACGAAATTCCACATAGATGCAGTAATGTTCTACATTGCAGATACAAACGTAATATATTCCGATATGTATTAAATATCCAATACCTTGCATTGAAGATGTAAACTGTACAGAGAACCTACAAAACTGAAAGACACATACTAAATCTCTCGAGTTATGACAAAGCAAGAAGATCAATTCTCTACCACATCCAAAAACATACATTAAAAACCGTGACGCACGATAAAAAAGCATGTAATCAACCAAACAACTGACGTGAATACGGTACTAGGACATGCAATCAGCTACGCTGTAACCTATATTAAATAGTGTGGAATACTTTTACACGAACACGCTATAGTATATACAAAAATCTGATGAAAATTACTCTCCAACTCAGTCCAAAACCGGGTTAAATTAACAATTCTTTAACTATAGTAACCAAGGCTTAATCGTATCAGAATGTCAGATACACATAAAATACCATAATGATGCAATAACCGACCCAATATGACTGAAATAGTGTGCTACATGGAAGATGCAAACCTAAAATATCCTAAAAATTCCTATAACTGTATGAGATAACCATTCAAAATTTCAAAACCACTACAAATTCAACATAAATCAACCGATCATTACTAAGTAAACATAACACAATACAATAACTTACATTAAATCCTTATCGTTCAGGTACTCTCGCTATTGAAACACCGCGTCAATGGAATACCGATAAATCTGTCTCAAACCTGGATAATGCGTTATGGGGTAGATAAATTCTCGTAACGAAACTGCTGCATCAACCCAAAATACAAACATCAACTCGCAAACTTCCTATAGATAAATAGACGGAAAAAGATAAAACACCGCCTTAATTCAATATCAGGCTGGTACCCCACCAAACAACCTCCGAATGAGTCAATTATACCCTTAATTATATACGAATAAAAACATATATGTACAAAAAAATACATAGAATTGTAATCCAGACATAAATATTTAACGATACATACACTCAAACATATCAATCATGACACGGAAATAACTGATAAGATAAAAAACAGCTAAGAGCAAACTCACCTAATTTGCCAAAGTGCATCCAACTTTTTGCCTAGGGGGTCCCTACACCCCACCCCTCCAGAAAATTTGGTAAAACAATATTTCTACCAGAACCGAATAAGTATACATAACGAGCAACAGTCAGTGACCATTTATACCTAATAGAACCATCTAAAGAAGAAAAAATATATAAATACAATAAAGATCATAAATACTCAATAAAATGGTAAATGTTCATAATAAAAAAACTGCCAATCTGGGCCACAGACCGTGCATCCAGCCCGCCGTTCCCTCTTCCGTCCCCCTCCCCCCCCTTCCGCTCTCCCCGTCTGTTAGCTGACTCACACGTCAAACCAGTTCCGCTACTCGCCGCGCCGCCCCCGTTTTTTGCGCGGCTGACCCCCCGTCCCTACCACACCGCTAATTAAGTCCTATCATATTCCTTCAGTAGGCCGGTAAAAATTAGTTCCGACCCTCATGGTCGCCTCATGGTCGCCCCCCCATACGCACGCGGATAAAACTTTCATGACCTCCCCCTACCCCCAATGTATGATCACCCCAAGGTCGCCCCTCCGTACGCTCGACGATAAAACTGCCTCGAATTGCGTTTCCGTGAGATATATACTACTAGCACCCTACTCTCAACTCGATACAAGGAACTATGTATTATAAAAACAAACCCAACCACTCCGACGACGATATTCTTACTGAACTCGGGGATCAGCAAGTCACTTAGATATATAGAGTGAAACGACGGCGAAGCGGAGTTGAGGAGTACACTGGTGTCTACATTCTCACCTTCAAGCTCTGTTCTCTGTCTCCTGATGTCCACATTAGCGGGACACAGTGCTCGGTTCGAGAATGCATCCCTAATCCCAGACGCTGCTACAACTGTCAAAAGTTTGGTCATGGAAATAAAGCCTGCCGATTGAGGAACATAAAAAGTACATGCTTCCGCTGTGGTAAGGACGCACATGGCCACAATTGTGACCGACCTGCTGATTGCGCCCACTGTTCGGAGGGCCATCCTGCGTCATCACACGAATGCTTCTTCTACAGACTCGAAAAGAGATACTCGCTGTTCAAGCTAGAGAACGCCTTTCTTACCCCGAAGCCAAGAGACAAGTAACCGCCAAATTTATCGGCCCGCTTGTAGCTTTGCTGCAGTGACAGAGGGAACACCTATAACCAAAGTTCCTTCTAACCTACAACACGATACCCTTCATCCTCCTCGAAATCGAGGAAGCCCACGACGACAGTCATTTGCACTGTTCGGAAACTCGGAAATTCCGCTGGAGATACTTTCCCTCACTCCCACCTCGCCTCGTTCATCACTTGCTGATCGACGTGCAATGGGAGTTCCAGACCTGAATTTGGACGACAACCTGCCTTTATTGGAGGCAGCACCACATAAAGAAACGCTGCCACCTCAACGCGCTCCTCAACAGCCACACAAGACGAAAGCCCGGGATCTGTCACCAACGGTTAAACCCGCCCTACTCCAAGCCCAACCAAAATTACCCTTGGTAACCGCGCAGCCTAGTTAGATTACTGCTCAACTCAGATGTCATTCTGGTGCCTTTATTAGGGCACTAAATGCCCCTTCGCCTCCGCCTCGCTTAGCCGCTCCGGATTGTAATACTAAGGGAAATGCACAGAGCACAGTATTGAGTGATACCCACCCTACCTCATCATCGCCTCAGGTCGGAGAAACTCGCTTGCCGCTTACCAGCGCTAAGCGCACTGGCTCCGACCTGGACGATGATGATCCAAGCGAAAATGATCCTTCGTTGACTCGTGGTCAAAAGAGAAGCTCCAGCGATATTCGTCGAACGCGGCCGACAGGCCGTGAGTGACATAGTCAACAAAAGCGATATATAATTAGACCTTATCAACTCAAGCCTAGACCTTGAATTTCTCTAACCTAAACCGCAATGTCTGATACCCTTGTTCTTCAATGGAACATTAGAGGATATCGTGCTAACTATGCTGAACTGTTGAAATTAACCCAAACCTATAATCCAATGGTTGTTTGTCTCCAGGAAACTCTCCTGGGGCTGTACAAACCATCTTTTCCCAGTGGGTATAGAGCCCACTTCACCTCACCCACTGCCGATGCTTGACCGGGCACTGGCCTGGCTACAAAAGTAAATCAAGGAATCACATGCACTTCAATCCCTCTACAAACAACTCTGCAGCTCAGGCCCACAGAGTGGGCCTCAAACGCCCCGTTACTATTTGTAACCTATATATTTCAACAAATTAACTAATTTCATGCGCACTTTTTACTAACCTGGTTGGTCAACTTCCTGTGCCCTACCTTCTTGTGGGTGACCTTAATGATAAACAACCCCTCTGGGGGGGAGACACAGCTGATGGATGTGGAGGGCACGTCGAAGCATACTTTCTGTCTTCTGATATTGCGCTCCTTAATACCGGAGAACCGATGCACTTCCATACCCAGACAGCCTCGTTATCGGCTCTTGACTTATCCTTCTGCTCCCCACACCTCTCCCAGACCTTGCCTGGCAAGTGCTGGAGGAGCCCTATGGGAGTGATCATATCCCCATCACCATCACTACTTTCCATCCTGAAGATACGTCTACCGCTCGCCGATACATAATGCGTAAAGCCAACTGGCAATCGTTCACCGCTTATACAACAACACCTCAGGATATATCCTGTGACGATATGGTAGAAAACTTTAATAGTTCCCTCCTTCACGCTGCAGATCGCAGCACCCCTATAACCAAGGGAACACCACGTAAAATTAGGTGAAGTGACCTTTGTGAAATAGCGAAACGGCAAAGGATGAGTGCATTCAATCGATACCGGCGCACCAAAGCTGTAGCAGATAAAATTACGTTTAGACGAGAAACTGCAAAAGCACAAAATACATACTTCCTATCCAGAAAAGAATCGTGACAAAACTTTGTATCGTCCATTAATGTGAACACACCCGTTACTAAAGTGTGGTCCAGCATACGAAAAATGACTGGGAAGTACTGTTCTCACCCTCAGTCTGGTCTATCCACTCCTATCCCGATCGGTGGAGGGGGGCAGTGGTTTTGTCTTTCCCAAAACCTGGTAAGCCTACCTATGAATTGACCAGCTAATTCCTATAGCTAGCTCTAACCTCTAGTGTAGCGAAGGTTCTGTAAGAAATTGTGAATGCCCGACTGACTCGGCACCTAGAAGCGAACTCACTCCTTTCCCCATTACCATTCGGATTCCGAAAGATGCTATCAGCGCAGGACGCATTATTACGCGGTGTGACTGATATCCAAGGGGCCTTGGACCGCAAGCAACACACTGTTTGTGTTTTCTTTGACACAAAGAAGGCATATGATACAACCTGGTGGTATGGCATCCTCCGAGAGATTCACCGGTTAGGACTCCGGGGTCACTAAGCCTTTTTCATCCGGAATTTTCTCCGGCGGAGAGTCTTCTGGCCCAAAATCGGCTATCACCTTTCGGATACATACCCAACATGAAAGGGTTCCACAAGGTAGCGTCCTTTCGTGTACTCTATTTACGATTGCCATTAATGGGATCACGACGATGATTCCTCTCTTCGTGAATGGGTCACTGTACGTTGACGACTTTATGATATACGCATCGGCGCCAGTTAAGTCCCAATTACAGCGTGAACTACTGAGTGCAATTGCAGGTGGTTGCCTGGACAGAATCTCGAGGCTTTAAAATATTTAAAAGCAAAACATGTGCACTTCACATCCATCGATCTCGCACACACACACGGAACCAGATCTCAGACTTTATGGAGAAATTATCCCTTTCCTACCTACAGTCCGCTTTCTAGGACTAATATTCGACCAGAAGCTAACCTGGAAGTACCACGTGCAGCAGCTGAAGATAGACTGCTTACAACGATTTGTCATTTTTCGGATCGCATCGCACTTCACATGGGGTGCAGATAGAATGACATCATTTCGACTTTACCGCGCTATCATCCGGTCCAAACTGGACTATGGGAGCGTAATCTATGGCTTCGCAAAACCAAATATTCTCAAGACACTGGAACCAGTTCATAATGCCGCCCTTCTCGTTTGTACTGGAGCTTTCTGCTCCTCCCCTATTGTCAGCCTTCTATGGGAAACTAGGGAGCCTAGTCTTGCTCTACGACGAGAACAAATTGACCTCCAATTTTATTGCCATGTTCTTGCTAGTCCCACATCCCCCGCTTCGGGTGGATGGATGATCATTCATTTTATAGTTCATTAACACATTATTTTAGTATTTTATTCTTTCTTATTTCGTAAGCTCTATTATCTATTTCTGCCCTTTTTCATGATGATAAATTTTACTTTTTGCTTTATAATTTATCGAGGTGGGTTGAGACTAGGTAACCCAGGTAATGGGGGGTACTCGTGGGACCTGCGGGACTCGGAAGACCCGGGGTTTCGGGAACCCGGGGAACTTGGAAGACCAGAAGGATTTGAGGGGATCCACTTGGACTCTTCTGGGACCCTTTGGGTCACCCTTAAGACCCTGTGGGACCCCTCTTGAAAAACTGTGGGACCCTCTTGAGGCCCTCTAAACCCTGGAATCTCTGCTCCCCCCTCCCTACGCTGTAAAACCCATACACAGAGGAATATATATATGTGTAGTGCTATAGTAGAGAAATTAGTTATTACGGTCCACAAAATTGCTGACGCAGAGGGAGAGAGCTGCGCCGTGGCTGGTCGAGGTACGTCGAAATCAGTCGAAGCATGTTCAGACGAGTCGAGTTGGTCGCGACGAGTCGAAACTGGCCGAAAGGATTTGAGACAAGCCGAGATGAGCTGAGACGAGGGGACTCGATGGACCCGGGGAGCTCGGGGGACTTGGGTAACCCTCCGGGGCTCATCGGGCTCTGTCGGGACCCAAGGGACCTCTACACCCCTTCCCCACCCTATCCCCTTGAACAATAAGTGCGATGATACAAATCTGAGCAGTTTTTAGCCCATGATGAACCTGCCCTTTCTTTCCTATCCACGTTCCACAATTCTGTCGTATAAAATAATGTTAGAATGCTTCTGCAAGAGCTACTGTTCGTGATTTTGTGATAAGCGTTTATTTTTCAGTCTGCGCTCGCTCGCACGTGTGCGGACCATATGTAAGGTCTGTGGTTGACCTTTACCGCGTAACTATAAATCTTGTGATGCGTTGCGGTTGGAGTTGATCTGACTCGTGAGGCCGTGGACCTTGTACCAATTTCGACGATACTACCTGTGCGCACTGGCGTGAGTACATATTATTATTGAGGTTCTGAGGGGTGGAGGTTGGTATTCATTTCGTCTGAGTTTTTATCTTCCTGAATAAATAAATTGTTATGTAGCCGAACTAGGCCGTGTAGTTGCAAACATTGTATTGTGCTGCTGTCGAAGCTGACTTTATCCTTGTAGCCGTAAACCTTGTACCAGATTTGATGATGCTGCCTGAACGCACTAGCGTGCGTACATATTACTCTTGAAGTTCTAAATGAATGGAGGCGTAGGGCTTCAATCTGTCTATCATGCTCAAATAAATAATATTTACTGTGATGCATTGCTGTCTCTGTCCGTGTAGCCGTAAGCCTCGTACCGGTTTCGACGATGCTACCTGTGCGCACTAGCGTGCGTACACAGTACTCGTGAAGTGCTAAATGATTGGAGGCGGGGAATCGTTTTGTCTGAGTCTTCATCTTACCTGAAAGATGAAAACTTGTGTAATTTAACTGGACCACGCAGCTATGACCCTCGTGTTGCGTTGCTGTCGGAGCTGACTTTGTCCTTGTAGGCGTAGACCTTGTACCATTTTTGACGATACTATCTGTGCACACTGGCATGCGTACATATTACTCATGAAGTTTTAAGAGGTTGGAAGCAGGGATTCGATTCGTTTCGTCTGAGTCTTTATCTTCCCGGGATAAATAAAATGTACTTTAACTGAAATAGACTGCGTAGCTGTAAACATTGTGTTGCGTTGCTATCGGAGCTTTCTTTGTCCGTGTAGCGGTGTGCGGTGTGCGAGCCTACTGGAATCCATGATCATTGAGCCCTACGGGGGATCCTATTATGACTCACGTTGAGGCTCTGGTGGAACTGAGGCCAAAATTAAATCAAATCAAACCCACCTCCCTTACGTGTACCACAATCCGACAGCGCCACCCCAATCTTGCTCCTTTCTCGAGCTTCTCAAAACGCATCACTGCTGAGATTGGACTACCACACATCATGGTGGACCCTCTCCCACGAGATGCTATTCCCATCTGGCGCTTACCAGTAAATATGCTCTGCCCTCACTATTTTACTGGCCGAAAGGCAGATGTTGCATCCCAAAATCTTCAAGCTATTTTAATAGCTTATGCGGAGACTCATCACTCTGATAGCTTGCATATCTTCACTGATGGATCAAAAGACGACGATGCAGTAGGCTGTGCAGCGGTGCTCTTTGGGCGCGTTGTCACCAGGAAAATTACGCCATCAGCGTCAGTTTTCACTGCTGAACTCACGGCCATTGCCGATGCCCTCGTGGCGGCTGATACTCTTCCAGATGCCAATATCTCAATCTTTAGTGACTCGCTCTGTGAGCTTCAAACCCTGGAGATCTTCAACAATAGCCACCCTGTTGTTTCAGCAATCTTGCGCTGGCTTGTGCGACTGTCCTCCAGAAACAAGAACGTTCGTTTGTGCTGGTTTCCGGGCTACTGTGGGGTGGTGGGAAATGAGTGGGCGGACGTAGCGGCGCGAAGAGCTGCATCGGCGCCTGACCCAGCAGAATAACGTACCCTCTCATATAAAGACTTTTACCCAGCGATTAAAAGAGCTGTGCGAAATAAATGGAACATGGAATGGTCTGATGTTTCTATCAGAAAAAAATTGCGTACTATTAAAGACACACCCATACCTTGGGTCCTATCAAGCAACCGATCTCGACGGACTGAGGTAACTCTATGCCGATCGAGAATAGGACATAGCAGACTAACTCACCTCCTTACTGCATGGTCTGTCTAGTCCCTCTTACAATAGCCCATGTCCTGGCAGAATGCCCCACATGGACGGAATTTCGGTGCACATACTTCTCCAGGAGCCGGTTCCTGGACCTTCATAATATACTCCGCCTAATGCTTACTGAGTTTCCTCAGAGACAATTCAGTGCGGAACCACTTCTCAGCTACCTCCAAGAAACCGGCCTCCTAACTGAAATCTGATCTATTGTGAATTGATCATACTTAATCTTACTTACCAATAAGCTCCTCCATCTCGGAGGACCATAATTTTCTTTGCTCAATCTGAGTAGGACACATTTGTGACCTCTCCCTATATCCCTGTAAACAGTAGTGACCATAGCATGCCTTGAGTCGAAACAATTCCAGAGACTGAGGATGATTTGTTGATGACTTGATGTAGCGCTGGCTGCTGGTGCCAGAAGGACATTGACTCCAGTGCACTAGAAAGCCTTGACACTCTTATCTAATCTATTCTAGTAATTATTGCCGTTATAAGTATTTATAGTTTGTTGTCTCTGTTCTGCGTACTACAGCCAAACGAAAACTCAGAATAACAGCTCTAAACAAACAATTGCACTGAAGAATATTTTTGTGGTAAGCAATAGTGACTGTCTATCTAAAACAATTTTTATCACTGCTAATAACAGTCTAACTTCGACCTCATTTTGTAAACCATTATTTCCCGAAAACTGTATCTTACCGGTAAATGCAGAATAAAATGTTAACCCCTCTAATGTTAGGTAACATAAATGGAGATTTGTATTTTGAAGACCACACATGAGTACGAGGGTATCATAAAAACAACGAGTTGCATCTCTTTGACTTTGACGGACTATGACCCTTTGTCTGCAGTTGTTCGGAAGACTGATGAGAATTGTACAAGCTGAGTCCGGAGGCGCAATGGTGGCTTTCTTCAAGCTGCTCATGATACTGCTCGTCTTCAATTTGGTGGCGGGAAGCCTCTTTTTAGCGTTGGTGGTGGGGCCAACAAAATTCGAAATAAAGGAGACAAACTTGACGGACTTGATGCTTGACTTAGAAGCCTATCCTCCAAGTAAAGGTTTAGCCTACCTGATTACGGTGGGACTCGTCTTCTTCGGCTCCTTGGTCTACTTGGTGATAGCTACCGGTCGTTGGTTCAAAACCGGCAACATCTGGATGGGGTCGTCTCACATGCTCATCAACATCATCTTCAAAGGCTGGGATTGCTCAATCGCTAGTAGAAGGGGTGCTACAATTGAGAAAAAACTGTTCGTCAAAATGATCTTGGATATTCAGGACGAGGACCTGAGTCGTATGGAGAGAAACTCGCAAAAATCATTGCGAGGGAAGGTGATCCGACTTATCATTCACCTCCTGATAATCGTCATCATCTTAGGTCAATGGTGCCTCATATATTGGATTGTGAAAAACAAAAATATTGCACAAATCAAAATATTTACCCCAGAAATCATGACAAATATTGAAAATTTGACCCTTTCACTAGTACCATTGCTATTTTCAATAATTTCAAAATTATTATTTCGATTGTTGGCAAAGTTTGAGAAGCAGAGCAATAGGAATGTGATGCTGCTATCCGTGTTGCGGAATTTATGCATCTACTTAGTATCGGTTCTCATTTTGGTAGAAACTGAATTATTTGCAGAGAAACCGAGTGAAAGGGACTGTTGGGAGAGCAGATTAGCTAAAAGGATTCGTTCACAAATCATTTATACAACCATCTTGGAAATTGGACGGAGACTGCTATCAAAGTTGAAGCTCTGTATCAAATGCTTACGTTCCAAAATCAAGAAGACATTATTTGAAACAAGTGCTGTCTACAAGATCGACGACCGTGTCCTGATATTTATTAAGCTACAAGCCCTTAGTTGGATAGGTATGCTCGTCAGCCCCGCCATGCCATTCATCACAGCCGGATGCCTGTTCACGCTCTTTTTCTTCTGCATCGTAGAGGTGCTAGTGGTTCGTCCGAGACCTAAACATCGCGTCTGCAACACCAACACCTCAACACTGTTCGTGGCAGCCGTCTTTGAGTCGTGGGTGTTGTGCCTGTTGCCAGTTATACAGATCATCTTTACCAAAAAGTCATTACAAGACTGCTCTCCATTTCGCCACCATGATACTTGGTTCGATGCAGTCACCATGCACATGGTTACAAACACGGATGGAACGCTCCAGGATCTTATGACCGCTGCAAGCACACAAACAACGCAGTAAGTGTTTCATGATATGACCTCGTAAGACGTTCACGCAATTAGTAGCGGTCCCCTATTTTCACGAATTGGAAAAATTAGTTA
>SDVV010006062.1:0-18726 GCA_016164225.1 Gammarus roeselii
GGCTTAGAGCGGTGACCGGCTCTTATTTTGATACAGCAAAAAAAGTTTCTATACCCTGGAAAACTTGTAAACTTTGGAGCTTAGACGCGAAGAACAGTATGCGATGGTGTTTTCGTACTCACTGGTCACTCATTGGTTAAGATACTGCCTCTGCGCAAAGCTTAAAGTAGGTGCAGCGTAGATTAGGATTAGGTTAAACTTAGATTCGGAGCAGTTTAAAAGCAGTCACAGTGGGTTTAAACACAGTTGGAGTTGGTCTAACAAAGTAACACAGTAAATTTGACATGGACACCAAGCAAATTTGATGCGGCTACGAAGAAAATTTGATAGATGTAAATTAAATTTAACGATTTTAAATGAGTAACTCTAACGCGGGTACAGAGAAGGCCTAGGACATACAAATCATACTAAACAACGGATACGAAGTGAGTTTAACCTAAAACAAATATGCAGAGCAGGTTCATTGCAGATGCAGTCGGTTTTGCGAGAGGAGTGGTAGCAGCACACTCCGTTCTCCCCCGGAGCTCCAACGTGTAGTAACTGAGGGCTTCTTCTCGTGGCACAACGGTCCGTTGATTCTGCACAGCTTCGTGCAAGAAGTTAAAGTAAACTTTTTTAATTAGTGCGCAGGGAGGACAAAGAGTTCAGGATCGGAGATGATTCAGACCTCGCTACCTCTACACTACCTCGTAGAGGCCTGTGTGTTTTCCAAAAGCGATCAGTTTTTTCCGGTGTTCCGTTTCTGTGAGCAGGCGTTGTAGGTTGCACGGGGGGTTCAAGAAGGCTCGTCGGGCTGCTGCGAGTGCATCGCAATCTACTAGCAAGTGCTTTACGCTTACTGCAGTTTGGCGGCAACAGGGGCATGGTGGTGCGTTCGGTCCCATGTCTACGTCCATTAGGTGGTTGTGAGTTATCCACGTGTGTCCCGTGCATAGGCGGTTGATGAACACTTGGTCTCTCCTATTAGAAAACCTGGTGTCCAACTCTCCCACAGATGGTTTAACTGCAAGCATTTTTTGTCCACTTTGTTGCCAAGAGTCGTTCCATCGTGTTGCTATGCGTGAGTTGATGACTGGGAACCAGTCTCGGTAATGTATGGAGATGAATTGTTCCTGCTGGGTAGACATCCGTTTAGCGAGGGAATCTGCGCGTTCGTTTCCTCTTATTCCCGCGTGTCCCGGGATCCAGCAGAACTCGACCGCCTGGCTCGCCTCGGACATTGTGAATAGGTCGTGTTGCATTTTTCTAAGGGCAGGGTGATCAAATTGCTGAGTTTTCAGCTGGGTGAGAACACTTAGACTATCTGAAAATATAACACTTTTAGGGTGGCGGTCGCTTTTTCTAATGGAGATGGCCAGTTCGAGTGCGTGTAGCTCTGCAGAAAATATAGAGGCCTCGTGGGGTAGGGTGGCCGAACGAGGTCCCCTCGCTTATTGCGGGGGCTCCCACTCCGTCCGGTGTTTCTGAGCCGTCAGTGTGTGTATATATATGGCAGTGCGCAGAGTACTGTTCATCGAGTAGTCGTGAGAATTCTCGGCGGCACATGTTGGTTGGGGTTGTTGCTTTAGGGTACGTCTGCAGATCTAGGTTGACCAGTGATGGGCTGATCATCCAAGTTGGCTTCGATTTGAGCCTCATTTCCATCAGAGCCTCAACGTGAGTCATAATAGGCTCCCCCGTACAGCGCGACCGTCGTTGATTCAGGTAAATCCGCACGGCCTCGCGTGCGAAAATATTAGTTTTGTCAAGATGAAGTCAGTACATATTTCAATTGAGGCATATTCGCGTACTAACTCGTACGAGAGAGTAAAGAGTTAATGCGTTTCTTCGTAAAATGTGTTATTTCTGTGCATAATGGGGTGGAGAGACCACCTCATTTGCACAGTTGTTTGAGGTTTAGACAGCTTCGTATAGTCCGGTGTGTTATCCGAAAGCGATGAGCTTTTTACGGTAGGTTGGGTCCGTGCGAAGGCTTTGTAGGTTGCAAGGGAGATCTAGGAACGCTCGCCGGGCTACCGCGAGTGCGTTGCAATCCATCAGTAAGTGTTACACGCTGATAGCCACTTGGTGGCAACAGGGGCAAGGTGGCGCGTTTGGTCCCATGTCGACATCCATCAGATGGTTGTGAGTTTTCCACGTGTGTCCCGTGCACAGGCGGTTGATGAACACTTGGTCTTTTCTGTTGGTGAACTTTGTTTCCTATTCTCCGACTGAGGGTTTGACTGAAAGCATTTTGTGTCCACTCTGTTGCCACGTTTCATCCCATCGGGATGTTATATGGGATTTGATGATAGGAAACCAGTCCCGTTAATGTATTGCAAAAAATTGTTCTTGGTGAGTAGATGCCAGTTTAGCAAGCGAGTCCGCAAGTTCGTTTCCTCTTATTCCCGCGTGTCCGGGATCCAGCAGAATTACACTGCCTGACAAGAATGAAGGCTTGATTGCTTTGCAGTCTGATGTTCAGCGAGGTCAGTAAGTTATCCACGCGTAGAGAAAAAGGTGGGCATATGTTGTTTTTAGCCGTAGAGGCGTTTATCAAGAATGTTGGTGACGTCACTGAGTGCTGGGCTATTGATGTAGCTCCTTGTCTTGAAATAGTACTGTAGTGAGAGTTTGTCTCTTCGGAGCGGAAGAGGAAGCCCGTTAGCAAACACGTTCAGCGATTCAATGGGTGTGGAACGGGACGCACCGATTGTGATACGCAGGGCGATATTTACTATGATTGTGAGGATCTATGGTAGTTTTGGCTGCAGAACCGTAAACAATTGCTCCATGGTCAATGCACGAGCGTATTAAGGTTCTGAATAACGTTATGCCGGTGTCCATATCGGCTCCGAATTACATGGATATTACAGAGAGGATAAGTCCGGTTGCTTTTTTGCAGCGGGTCTCCAGGGCTGCAATATGAGGTCACCATGTGAGTTTAGGGTCCGACACAAGACCGAGAAATTTAATTGATTCTTCGTACACTAGCGGTGTGTTGTTTAGGTTAAGGGCTGGTTTTAGGTGTAAGCCGGAAACGAGAGTGGAGTGCATGTTTTTCATTTTGGGGGTGAGAATCTGAGTCCGTTTAGAGAGGCCCAGTTTCCGACTAGGTTTAGACATTTCTGGAGTTCCTGTTGAACTGTTGATAGGCTAGGGTGCCTGTAGCTTATTTGTAAGTCGTCCACGTATAGTGATGAAAGCAATCTTATGTCACGCGGGAGAATGTCTGCTATCTGGTCGATCCTGATTTTGATTTGGGACTCATTTTCACCAGAGCCTGGGTCGATCTTGAGTATAAAAAGAGTGACACTGAGGACGCTTCCTTGGAGGACGCCCATTTCTTGCGGATAGGATGGTGATAAAGTGTCGCCGATCTTAACCCTGAAGGTGCGATTTTGCAGGAATTGGTGGATATAACGTGGTAAGTTGCCTCTCAGCCCTTTGCGGTGGAGATCCTTCATGATGCCATATTTCCAGGTAGTATCGTATGCTTTTTCCACGTCAAAAAATGGAAACCACGTGTTCTCCGCGGACAAATTCCTGTCTAATATTAGATTCCAGTCTTACAAGGTGGTCTGTTGTAGAGTGGCACTTGCGGCTGCCACATTAGATGCTATTCAGGCCTGCATGCATATCAGGGTAGTCGACGAGGCGCGTATTTTTCATTCTTTCCATGGTTTTGCTGAGAACGCTGGTAAGAGCGATGGGGCGATAGTTCCGTGGGTCGCCGTGGAATTTTCCGGGTTTGGGTATTGAGATAATTGTAGATTCCCGCCATTGATCGGGAAAAAATAAGTTTGAGTACAGAGTGTTGAACACTTTTAATAAGTGGTCACTGGCGTCATCTGGGAGATTTTTGATCATGTTGATGTGTATCCGGTCTGGCCCAGGTGAAGTTTCCCGTGTATGGTCTAGAGCGCTCTGCAGTTCGTGGAGGAAGAAAGGTTTGTTGTAGGCCTTTTCGTTTCTAGAAGTAAAGTCGGGATGTTCGCTTTCTCGCAAGTTTCTCTCCCGTTGAGAAGCAGCCGTGTAGTTTGTTGATTGCGAAATCTGGCTAAACGTTTGAGCTAGTTTAGTTGCGATCTCCGCGTGGGAAGAATAAGTTCTACCTCGGTCAAAAAGGATGTTAATAGGTCGTTCGGGTTTTCCCTGAATACGTCGTATTTTTTCCCACACCTGGGAAAGGGGAGTGTTTCGATTAATAGTATTGACTAATTGAGCCCAGCTTTTACGTTTCTTCTCCACTAGAAGCTATCGATAAACAGCAGTTGCCTTTTTCCACGCTACTCGGTTCCTGGGGAACATAGCGCGTCGGTAGGCATGGTATAGCTTCTCTCGTTCATATCTTGCTTCTTGCACCTCTCGGCACCACCATGGTTTCGGAAAGAAGGTTGAAGGGGTATATTGGGGTATGCTTGCCTCGGCTGCGGCTTGAAACTTTTCGTATAGTTGGGCGACGATTTAGTGTTCCGACGTGGTTCCGGGGATGTTGTCCATATCACTCTACGCGATGTGCGCCGAGTATTCCATCCAGCTGGCTTTCCGGTAGTTGAATCGAAGTTCTCGTGGGACAGGGTTTCTAGGTTGGTTGGTGAGAAGTGATATGATGATTGGGTTATGATCGCTGTCGTGTGTTGAAGGCAGAACTCCCCAAACGAGTTGGGGTGCCAGAGTGGGGAAGCACATGATAAATCGATGGCAGTTTCACTTTCGGGAGGGATTCGGGTGGGTTGTTCGTCGTTGAGAAGGACCAGGTTGAGAGTGTATATGGTGTTAGCCATTATCACTCCCCTGGGGTCTGTTCTCATGCGTCCCCATGATTCATGGTAGCTGATGAAGTCTCCAAGGAGGAGCACTGGTGAGTACAGTTGGTTTAGCAATTCGGTCATTAGTGCTTCCGAGAGGTCGTCGCTTTTTGATGAGTAGATGGATATCACTGTTATTGGCCTTGAGTCGCATATCTTTACGGCGATAGCTTGGAGTTCTGTCATCAGGGGAAGATTAAGGTGGAGTACACTTTGGTGAATCATTAGTGCCACTCCGCCGTTAGCAGTCACGTTGGTGTGGCCTTCGCGGCGGTGTATGATATATTGAGGGATTATGAGGGTGGCGGTTTCTTGGAGTTTAATCTCCTGGAGGCCAATCATCAAAGGTTTACGAGTAGCGATTAGGGAAAGTAATTAGTCTTTCCTGCTTCCGAGTCTCTAGCAGTTCCACTGCAGTACTTTGGTAGTGATTTTGAAGACTGTTCGCACTCTGATCTTGATGATCTTGAGTGGTCGCGTGAATTGCTGGAGCTTTTGTGGTGCGCGTGTTTTTGAGTTCGCCCAGGCGTTTCAGGTTTGGAAGTGTTCACGGGAGTGTCTGCTTTCGGTGGAAGGTGGTCTGCTGTGGTTGCCGTGGTCGCGGCTGAGAATGCTCTTGTGAGAAGACGAGGGTGTGTGCGATCTTTGTTTGCTTTGTGAGCGAGCGCGCTCTTCTTCTGTGGTAGCCTTTTTTATCTGTGTGGGTGGTTGTGTGGAGTGAGAGGTATTTGGGCTAGGTAATATGACTGGTTGTGCGGAGGTCTGGCGTATGAGCTCTGCTAGATAAGAGCTGTCAGCGAGGTCGTGATCGTTCTTGCTGATAGTGTGTTCGTAAGTCGGTTTTGTTAACGGGGGAACTTGTCCCTCGCAGTGGTTTTCCACGAATATAACCACATTTGAGACAGGTGGAGGTAGTTATGGGTTTTGGTCCTTGCGGGCCGTTATTTGAGTGTTGTTACTGATATTTTCGCTCAGTGGCGCCTGAATTTCGGAGGTTTCCTCATCTCTTTGTCTTTCGTTTTTATAGTAGTGAGCCTTGCTGCGGGTGATGCATCCATCACGTCGTCCTTCAGGTCTTTGCATAAATCACTTCTAGAACTGTGCGTCTCTGGTGCGGAGCGGGTCGCTGAGCTGAGTGAGGAATCACTGCAGCCAGGTAGGAGTGTTGGTGTCTTGTTACGATGTTGTTCTGATTATGTGTAGATGTCGTCGGGGGAGTTTGGTTGGCTTGTCGATTTGACTGCTTTGGTATAATTGAGGCGGTTTGGGTTATCGTCTTTCCAGATTTGGATAGCTTGTTTCCGTGTAACTCTGCGTTCATTTTGTGTGATTGTTATCTCTTTTTGGTCCATAAGTACTGGGCAGTCGCGGTCGCCTGCCTCATGGATGCATGAGCAGTGGTAGCATTTAGGGTGGCGGACTGTCGTGCTCGCCAGCGCATTTCTTGCAACGTTGGGGTATTTGTATTTGCTTCATGTTCCACCGGAGTCCCAACGCGAAGTTAATGCAGACTCCCCCGAAGGGCGGTGCAACGTTGGGGTGAGTGTGGCTGGCAGTATGCGATGACGTGGCCGTATTCTAGGCATTTTTTGCACATTGGGGGCCATGTTGCTACTGGGTAGGTTTTGGTTCTTCCTTGTTCACCCGGGATTACTATGAATTCTGGTGCGTCATGTCCCGGGAAGGTAATTTAGTATGCAGTAGAATTTGCGTAACGTGATTTTATTCATGTTGCTTGACGAACTTCGGTAACTCCGTAGTCTTCAGCGAAAGCAGTGAGGTCTGTTGTAGGCGTGTAACGAGAGGCGTATAATATCCGTTTGGTATCGTTGAAGGACGGATGCATTCCAACTGTTACTCTGAGTTTATTTATGTGGGGTAATTTTTTGTATAGGGTTACTTTACTCACGATCTGAGACGTAGGCTAGATATTTATTTCCCTGTCATTGTATTTCTCTCGGTTTTCCTCCAAGTTGTTCGGTGAGTGACTTCATCATTATAAATGGGTTACCTGAAGAGGAAACTTTGTGTGCACTATTTTCGTTGAACGTTATAAGGAAGTGGGTGGGAAATGGTGCCGATCTTCTCTCCCGGGTAGGAGGGTCATTTTGGGAAGAGCGCATCGAGACTACAGCCTCTCGTCGCCCGACCCCGTGATCTATATGGTATTGGAGGATCGCTCTCTCCTTCGCCACCTGCGGGCAGTCTCTGTGTCCGTCTACTTTGCAATAAAAACAGTGCTGTTCCTCGGACTGGCATGGCTGGGGATCTTCCCGTTTGTCGTGGTCGTCCTGAGAGCAGTATGAGCATCTTCGTTTACCTATACAGTTCTCTCTCGTGTGTCCGTATTTCTGGCATTTATAGCATCGCATCGGATCAGACGTGGAACTATTTGTAATGATCTGTGAGACGTTGGGGATGTAAGCAAAGAGAGTGATGCATGAGGGTGTTGTTGTCCCAACTGTGCTCTACGGAGCTGGAACATGGGGGGTGAGAGCAAAGGAGAGAAGATGGTTGAATGTTTTCGAGATGAAATGTTTGAGGAGCATGGCTGGAGTAACGCTGAGAGACCGGATCACCAACGAGGTGGTTTGAATCAGAACAGGGATGGTGAAGAAGTTGGAGGACAGGTGGATTCGCGTGTTCTGAGATGGTTCGGGCCCATGGAGAGGATGGATGAAGGGAGATTGGTGAATAGGGTGATGAATGCGGAGGCGAGTGGTCGCATGCCTAGAGGTAGACCGAAGTTTGGGTGAATGGATGGTGTGAAGCAGGCGTTAGGAAGGAGAGACATGAATGTGGAGGTAGCGAGAGAGCATGCAATGAACAGGCGTGAGGGGAGAATGGTTGATTTTAATGCTGCTATGATGTGCTTTCCCGCCCTTGGCATCCCGCTGCCGGGATGGTCGAGTGTGTGTGAGGGGGGGCAATATGACGCGGCATGGGTAAACCAGTGAAAACTGTCGACCCCTGCTGCTGACAACGGATCCTTGGACTGCACTCGTGACCCAGAGTGTATGTCGCGGAGGTACCGGCCGGACCCTTTAGCACAAAAGGGCTGAGTTGTGTGAGCGTATGAGGGTGGGAGGTGCGCCTTGCCGTCGGCCACCTCCCTTTTTGGGGGATGCGGCCTAATGTCTGTATCTGCATCGGACGTCTCTCAAATGGTGTAACCTTGGTTTTGGTGGCGCAGAAGGGAATATCTAGATATTTTGGTGGAGTAGGGCAGTTGAATTTTAGAATTAGGGCTGTGATAGTCCCTCTCTTTGGTGTGATCTTCGGTGCGACCTTTGCTTCGACAACGCAGTCTTCGTATTGAACGAGTCCAGTGATGTACTCCTCGATTTCCTCCTTCGGGATATCTTCATCGTAGATCAAACCTTAACTTGTAGAGAAAACGGGTGTGGCACTATTTTGCATGGCTTTCCACGGAGTCTTGTTTTGGAGAGAATCGTGTCACTTTGAAGTTTTGCGTCGACTCTGATGGCAAAGCCTTCGTCGCCGCTGGTGGCAACGCTCAGGACTGGGAGGCCAGTGAAAGAGCCCAGCTCTTTTCGCAGATTGTATGGACAAATGTCCGGTCTTTCGTTGGCGTCAAACGTGATCTCCATGTGTTCGAGAAAAGTATGATTATTATTGAACAAGTTGTGTTCATTGAATGGCGTGTATTGCTTCCTCCTTGCAGCCCTTGGAACTCGGTTGGGGTTTTTGTAGGGTGAAGAGTTGTCGTCGAACGTAGAAGTAGAGGTAATTGTATAAGTTTTGGGTTCTTTAGTTTGTTGGTTCTATAGTAGTTCGTGGATATGGAGAAAAATGGTCTTGACGTGAGCCTCGAGTCTCGTAAGACGGTCGTCAATTGTGCTAAGTTCTGCGGCGAAAACTTGTTTCCTACTCAGAGAGGTCAGTCGCTTGGCTTAGTAGTTTCAATATTTCCTGGACGTTCCTGGTTAGCTCATCGATGCGGTTCTCTCCGGTCGTCTTCTGCTGCTGAGGTGGCGTTGGTCATCTTTGAGAGGCTGGCATTCTTGGCTGTTAGAATCTTGGTCTTCGGCACTCTGGAGGGGATGCTGGTCCCTCATAAATGGAGTTTCTTTCTACTCCATATCGGCCCCTGGTTCGCGCCAGGGGCCAGGGAGTTGATTTTAGAGGCCTCTTGACCGGCTTTACTAATATTAAATTACGTTAATTTAAAGTATCACAAACAATGCAAGCAAACGTGCGGTCTGAGGTCCCAGCACAAACTAGGGACCAGCCTGTACACGGTTAGAGTGACGAGGCTTTCTAGCGCGCTGGAGTCATCGTCCTTCTGGCGCCGAATGTCAAACCAGCAAACAGTGCTGCATCAAGTTAGTCTTTGTTTTTCGTTTTTTACAATGTTCGAGTTAAGGTTTACTACTGCGCAAAGGCAAAGTCCTTTGCGCGGCAAACGTCTATGGTATGTACGGGTTCCACAGGAGGTACAGAAACTCTTAAGGTGCTGAGGCCATATAGTCCCAGCCCTCCCCGGATGGCAGTAATGAGGAATAACACTACCTACCCTGCTTCAGAGACCAAAGGATCCGCAGAAGTCCTTAAGGTGCGGGCTACGCGCTCCAACACCTGCTGAGGGGGAAGATGAAGAAGAGACAAAACGGGGATCACATGCATGAGATCTACACTAGGTGTAGGGAATTTCACGCATGAGAACAGCAAAAATGGAAAGAAGGAATTGTCGTAGAAAAAGGTTGCATGAAAGAAAGAGCGCAACTTGGCTGTTATTAGCCACCCGAAAGGAGAATAGTTAGAACCGTTGTGAGCATGTTTGAGTGTGTGTGTGTTTGTGTGCAGCAACTATTAGGAGAGTTGTTAAGAAGGAGTCTGAGACAAGCCTAAGGAAATTTGAACTAAACATAAAATGCAAATGAGGTATATAAAAAGTCAAGCAAATCAGGATGGGGGAGAAAAGGAGAGATAGTAAAGGGTGAAGAAGAGGAGAGTCTAAAGGGAAATAAGGGCATTCAACCCTCCGGATGGGCCGTGACTCCGTGCGGCCCGTGAACCTAACAGATGCCTAGGGGGGGCCAGCCTGCGCAGTTAGAATTCGGTACGCGAACAAATTCGATTTTCAACAGCTCGGATTAATGATTTCGCACTCATTGTTCAAGGGGTTAGGATGAGGGAGGCAGAGGTCCCTTGGGTCTCAATAGAGCCCGACGAATCCCGAAGGGTAACCCAAGTCCTCCGGGTCTTCCCGAGCTCCCCGGGTCCCTCGAGGCCCTTCGTCTCAGCTCATCTCTCCTTGTCTCGAATCATTTCGACCAGTCTCGGGTCGTCGCGTCCAACTCGACTCGCCTAAACATGTTTCGACTGATCTCGACCCACCTCGGCCAGCCTCGACGCGACCCTCGCCCTCTGTGCCAGTATTCCGCGGACTGTAATAATTGATTGATCTACTCAAGCATTTCACATATATACATACGTTTTTCTGTGTATGGGTTTTACAGCGAGGAGAGAGGGGAGCAGGGGCCCCAAGGTTCAGAGGGGCCTCAAGCCGGTCCCAAAGTTTCTCAGGGGGTCCCAAAGAGTCTCAAGGGTGTCCCAAAGGGCCCCGGAAGGGTTCAAGTGGGTGTTTCCAAATCCTCCTGGTCTTTCAAGTCCCACGGGTTCCCGAAACCCCCGGGTCCCGCGAGTTCCCCGTTCCCGGGTCACCTAGTCTCAACCAGCCTCGGTTCGACTCGCCTCAAACTGCCTCGACTCGCCTCGTCCCCTCCACACACGGTATCATTCAAAACTTCCACTCTCTAAGATCAACATTATTTCACCATTTAGCCATCACAACGCCTAGATGTGCTCGGACATTTATTAGGCGCCCGGGAGAGCGCAAATTCTCCCACCGTAGGTTGGACTAAACTAACTAACACACCGCATAGTCCACCTAGGGCCCCTGCAGGCGTCTAACGATACATAATTCTATAACTAATACAAAATTGATCACCATGAAAAGAGTGCACAGATAAATAATAGCGCCCACGAAATAAGAAATACTAAAATAGAGTGTTAATGATCTATAAAATGAATAATCATCCATCCACCCCAAACCCTTGATGATCTGTTGTATGATAAATTCTCTGATTTTGACTAGCCTGATGAAGTCTACTTTGTGTGTAGTAATGTATGTAGTCTCATTGTTATGTGTGTATATGTATTTATAATGTATGTATGTGTGTATATATATATATTTATTATATGTACCGTACAGATACAGACACTAGGCCAAAATCGCCCAGCATGAGGGGTGGCCGACGGCAAGGCGCACCTCACACTCGCACACCTTAGCTTTTTTGCGCACAAGGGTCCGGCCGGGAACCCCGCAACAAACCCTCCGGGTCATGAGTGCGAGTCGAAGTCAGTGTCGGCAGCAGGGCCCGACAGTGTGACTAGCTTAGCCTTGCCGCGTCATGATGACCGCCCCCCCCCTCTTCCGCCAATCCCGTCTCTCAACAATGTGCCTAGAGCGGGAACGCACATCAGGGCAGCGTCAAAACTCATCCGTTCACAATCATTCTTCACTCACGCCTATCCAGTGCACGCTCTCTCGTTACCTCCACACTCAGGTCTCTCCTTCCTAACGCCTGCGTCATACCATCCAAACTTCGGTCTCCCTCTAGGCCTACGTCCACTCGCCTCTGCCTTCCACACTCTTTTCACCAATCTCCCTCATCCATCCTCACCACGTGCCCGAACCATCTCAGAACACGCGAAACAACTCTGCCCTCTAACTTCTTCACCATCTCCGTTCTGATTCGAACCACGTCGTTAGTGAATCTGTCTCTCAGTGACACTCCAGCCATGCTCCTCAAACATTTCATCTTGAAAACGTTCAACCTTCTTCTCTCCTCTGCTCTCACCCCCCAAAGTCTCAGCTCCGTACACGAGCATAAATTCGTTCATGGTTAGTCTGTAAACGGGAAAACAAATTCGACTTTCCTCACGTGGAATTTAACTTCATTTAGAAATTTCTCATAGAACTAAATGTGGACAAAACGTCTTAACGAATAATATCAATCAAATTTTCGATGAGTTCAATTATAGAGCGGAAAATTGACATTGAATATTTCACCTAGTTTTAAATCATGAAGAATTTTTGTTGGCTGCTGTACGTGGGTATGTAGCTATATAAGTATGTTTCATTTCTGTATGTCGTGACTAACAAAATACCCGTGTAATAAGTTGCCTGAAGCACAAATTTCCGAATTTTTCAGTGCCATTGTTTTGCTGAGCTTTCGTGGTTCTGGCGTGCTCTGGCATTTGTACCTCCCGTCTTGCTCTGCACTCAGGCTGTGCTGGCCTGTTGAGCAGTCTCGAGGCCACCAAGGTGAGAACAATAATAATAAGAGTTGTGTGATTTCGATAAACGTCAAGACCGGCATCATTGACTAAAGACCAGTAAATATAAATAGGTTTAAAGTATAAATTAAAATAAGTAGCTTCAGCACATACCAAAATTTTCATATATGTCAGTCATGATGAGAAAAATTCAATCTCAAAATACGTAGCAATTCTTGCTTTTGCTTACGGAAACCGGAGTTGATGAAGTTTTGAATCCGTAGCATAAAACAACGTTCCTTACAGTCTTATCTGGGCTTCCAATTTGAGTCGAATAATGTAAATCTTCTTAGTTTATAGTTAGAAGAGATTGAAAATAGTTAGCAATACAGATTATCAACAATATAATTTCAAGCTCCTGTTTACAGCAGTTCTTCGATCGTTTGAAAACAAACCTCATAGGAAAGTTCAATAAACACCTTCAAGAAACACATCTTTTCCCACGCTGCTAATAGTGCACTTATTCTCAAAAATACTTTTCCAGTAATCCGCCACCAAGTTTGAATCACAAAATGAAGAAAACGACAAGGCTTTCAAAGATCTCTGCATGCTGCATTTCATACGAATAGTATCGAGAAGAGAACGAAGCAGGTCACTAGAATTTCTGCACTGCCCAATGCCATGGAAGCGCAGAGACATCAGCGGAATATTTGCATTAAACTCGGACAGGACGGAGACCAGGAGCTCAGCGTGCAACTGAGGATTGTGAGATAGGCTGAGATGAGTCAAGTTTAGGCAACGATAAAAGTAGGAGCGGATTGTGTCCAGGTCCGATGGGCTCATGTTTGTAAAGTCAAGCTTTAAATGCTCCAAGTTGCACCTTTCCCCGCTCCCCAACATGTTGGACAAGGCTAACCCTATGCTGTTGTTACTGTCTGAGGGGCACTCAAGGCCTCGTAAGCTTAAGCGTTTTAAGGACGGAACGCTTGACAACAATAGTTTGAGTGGGCTCGGATATATTGTATTATAATCCAACATTAAAGTGTGCAGAGCTGGAAAAATTCTTGTAGAAGAAATTTGTTGAATATCTAAAAAACAATGCGAGAAATTAAACGATGACACATTTGGAAGAGATAACAAGGAGTTAATATTATTGAGTGTGCATCCCTGCAAAGTGTTATAGCTAAAATCTACATCAGTTAGAGAGCTCCTGTTAAAATCGCCATTATCGACCTTATCAGTCCATTCTGTAAGGGACTTTTTGGTGATACCACATCCTTGGACATCAAGCGTGGAGAGTCCAGGAAGTGAGGGTAGAACGGCAAGTAGAGCGGTAAAGCCATCATCAGCCAGTCGGGTATGGGCCAGCACCAGCGTGTGCAGGCCTTGGTGACGCTGCACCGACCGGATCACAAGCCTAAGGTGTGCGGAGCATCGCGTCCAGCTGGGCACCTCTAGACACCCGGATGACTCAGCCTTGACCAAGGCATCTGTGATACCCTGAGACGCCACTTGGCGACCCTGCAGGCAGTCGTGAGCGTAGCGTTGATGCAATGGGGGCAGCTCCCACCCAGAAACTGTGGCCACAAGCTGGTCCTGACCGGAACCTAGCACCAGGGTGATGGGGTCGTTGGGGTGCAAAATGGCACCGTCATTTGTGGCTAAACTGATCTCGGGCCTAATGCCCGTCAGCTGGTAGTAGCGCAGGGACACTTCTTTCGACAGCCACTCGATGCTGCACTCGCTCGAGCCTTCAGAGATAGGAACAAGAAGTGTCTTGTCTTCTACTTTGACCCTCAGACGAAGAGGTTTAGAAGAGTCAGTCTTTGAAGAAGACGAAGTTTCATTAGACAAGCTGTTGCTGTCAGTGGAAGTTACTGATTTGCATATTCTATTATTGGAGGAGCGGTCCTCATTCATCGAGCTTCTTTCCGACACCAAATTTTCAGAGAGCGTTTCAATGGGAGGTAAATCTATGTCCATTCCAAGGCCATCATCAGACACATTGAACCAACATGCAGCTGAAGAAGATGACGTACGTGTAAAATCCATCATATTAGTTAACTTGGTTTGTTTAGTACTCTTTGGAAAAGATTTCTTGATAACACTCGGCGATGAATGGTCTCTAAACAACTTTCTTTCCTTATTGAGGGTTTGAAACTCGAGTGGGGACTTCGATATAGGACGTTTTCTTTTACGAATAGGGATTACCACGTCCTGCTCAAAGAAGTCATTCTCACCTACAAACTCACTTTCATCAATGAGACCAGTTTTTGCTTTCTTCTGTGCAACAGGAGTCACCGGCTGCGAGTTCGTTAACTCAGGGAAGGGAGAGCGGGCGGCAGCGCTGCCCAGACCTGTGATAGCTCTCCGATAGCGGGTCACGGCATTATCACTGCTGATCACTGACACGCTTGCAGGTTCTTCTTCCTCATCAAACGAGCTTGTGCTGGGAAAGTCGTCTGCAGTCTGCCTTCTCCGAAAACTCTTTCTTTTATCTGCCTTTACTGTCTGTGAAGACAATGCAGTCACGTCAACCTTGTAGCCGGCTTGAATCATGGCACTTTTTAGTTGTGCTTCCAGTTGATCATATTCTTCCAAGTCCGACTGAGACAATGTTCCCATTGCTGCTGCTCTTTTTTTGTTGCCGAGCAAACATTCCAAAGGAGTTTCGCCGTCATCATTTTTCGTTATAACTGATGCTCCTCGTTCCATCAAGAGCCTGGCGATGGCCAGATGACCACAGGTAGCGGCATCGTGTATAGGAGTGAGCCCATTGCAGTCCTTCCCACCTCTGTCATTGATATGAGCGCCAACTGACAGCAAAAAATCGACTATTTCTAAATGACCGTGATTACAGGCTTCATGTAGCGGGAGCCAACCAGCTTTGTCACGAACGTTAACTGCGTGACCGTTCTTAACAAGGTACTTGGCTTTTTTGAGGTCTCCTGCGATGCACGCTCTATGCAGAGTTGTCTCACCAAAATTATTTAGCTGGTGAATGTCTTTCTTACATGATACAACATTGGATCTTCTGGTACTACTGACTACTTCATCTTCTTCCGTTTCAGATTCAGAAAGAGACATATCGCTCTCTTGAGGCGTCTCCTCCTCGTCATCATCTTCACTAACCTCACAGTCAGACTCCAAGCCGTGCTGGTTCAGTATAGTCCTCACCTCAAGTTGTAACTGTTCTTTGATGTCTTCCGAAAGGTGCTCTATAGACACGTGTAGCCTGAGGACATGAACCATAAGCTTGGGACAGTTTGCACGCTGTGCCAGTTGCAGTGCAGTTCTGTAGTACTGTTGAAGATCGTCGCTACTTTCCTGGAGCTGTTCAGCTGTGGAGGCTATTGCAAGAAGTGTACGGCACGCTTCCTTAGGCTCGTTGTGCAGTCGCACGTCATACTCCTTCTGATAGTACTCACGAGCTTCCTCCCACTGCCCGTTTTCATCATACGTCTGAGCTATGGAGTAATAGATAGGTGCCAGGTCTTCCGCAGACTTGCCCATCCTCGACGCTACGTCTAGGACTTTTTGGTAGTACTCAATAGCTTTTTCAAGACACTTGACCTGAACATATAAATCAGCCGTTTTCTCAAAATGTTGTAGAAGTTCTTCATCCAAAAGATCTTCGGTTTCAATATTTTTCAGTTTACACAGCTTGATGGTAGCCCTGAGTATTTTTTTCACTTCCGACACACTTCCAACCGGAGCATTTACTTTATAGGCAGCATGAAAGGCTCGTTTAGCCTCAGTAACATCACCTATTGATAGATATATGCGACCCAAAAATCTCAGGGAATCAATCTTTTCAAAATTATCCAACTTAGCCGACAGAGTCACAGTGTGCTTGGCTTCCTCAAGCGCCAAGCCAAACTTGCATTGTTTGTAGTATGTTGCAGTCAAAGCGAAATGGCAACGATACAGGTCATCTTGAAACACATGTTGCCTAGCAAGCGTGGCTGCCTGGGTCAGAAGTCCCAAAGCTCTTGTCGCGTCGTTTTTGTGGTCGGCCACGAGCCCCAAATTGAGATAGAGACGACACCTCATAAGCGCTAACTCTTCCGGCGTGACTGAGTCGACTGATAGCTGTTTACAGGCGTGCAATGCCTTGATAAAGTTATCACTAGCTGCTGCCAACGCCTCGTCTCGCTCGGCAGATGTGGTAGCGCGCTCCACCCTGTCCAACTGCGTGCGCCCGATGGTGGCATAGGCGCGTTGCTGCTCCAACAAGCTGCCCGCCTCGATCGCCAGGCGCAGATGCTGCTGCTGGTGCTCGAGGGCCTTGTCGGTCTCACCAAGTTCGAAGAATACCTCCCCGATGCGTCGGTGTGCTACGCCCTCACCTGAAATGATAGGGATGTTCATCATAACATTTGTCTGTAGCAGCAGCTTGTAATGTCAGTCTCAAAATGTATACTGAAGTATAAATATTTCCATTGAGAGAACGCAATGAAACACAAATTAATGACAGCTTCTAGTTAGTTATTGAAATATGAAAACTATGTCAATAGAGCTGGTCAAATTTAGTTAAGAAGTGGAGGAGTAAATGATTCTGCTGTACTTGGTACTTTCTTACTTAATTTCTCCTACAACCTGGAATGAGTCCATCAACTCATTCCAGGTCGTAGGATCAAAACTGATTCTTCCACCACATAATGCATTCATTAAAAAGTTCGAAGATACAGCTCAACGTCGTTTTTTCACAACAGACTGCTTTCAGGCCTACATTGTCAGCATAAAGCCGCTCCAACGGACCATATCTCTTCACCTCATTTGTAACCTCATTTATTATTGCAATAAATGATGAAATAAGACCTGATCTCCGATGCTCTGCAACGCGAATAGAAAGTCCCTCGGATGTAGCAATTTATTGAGATCAAAATCGACGTCTCTCTCGCTGTTCAATCTCTACATGTATGGAGTTGTTAGGAAGGTGAATGGGAGTGTGTTGGGGCGCGGTTTGAGTGGTTAGGAGCAAACGTGAGGAGTTGGCAGTCGAGTCAGTTGGTGCAGGCTGATGACATGGCACTGGTGACAGATTTAGAAGAGCAGTCGTGTAGGCTGATATTTGAGTTTGGTGAAGCGAGAGAAGAGGAAGCTGCTGGTTAATGAGGATGAATGTAAAGTAATGAGATCATTAAGGAATGACGATGCAATTAAAATCAGTGTCTGTCTGAATAAAGAGTTAAAGGAGAAAGTTCAGTATTTGAAGTGCCTTGACTCTCATGTGGAAAAGACTGGACTAGTGGAAATTATGGTGAAATCTTGAGTGAAGGGTGTTAAGTGTTTTATGGATTGAAGCGTGTAATGAGCTGTAGGGCATTGGGTGTAGAAGTAAGAAGAGGAAGTATGAAGGGGTAGTTGCCCCTACCGTGCTCTACGTTACTGACATGTGGAGGGCAAAGGCAAAAGAGTGAAGAAGGTTGAATGTATTCAATGAAATGTTTGAGAGGTAGCTATGGCAGGAATGACGCAATGGGCTAGGAATAATGATGGCGTTATTGGAAGGAGAACAGGATGTTGAAGAAGTTAGACGGCAGAGTAGATGCTGTGTTTAGACATATCAGAACAGGTGCATCTACCTCTTTGATCTAGAGGTAGACCAAAGTTTGGGTGGATGGATGGCTTGAAATAGCCTTTAGGGAGGAGAGAAATCAATGTGGAGGTAAAAAGTTAGCCTTCAATAGAAAGGCGTGGCCCGTGAGTGGAAAGTGGTTGTGAATAGATGAATTTTGGCATCACTGCTAATTTTGATGCGAGTGTCACTTCACGAAAGATGCTCCGCCTGCCATGGCGTTTCGTTGAGAAACAGGATGGACGTGGGTGAGGAAGGCCCGGAAATTATGACACAGCAGGGATGAACCACCGAAAGCTGTCAAAAAAACTGCAGCTGAGACTGATCTTGAACCTCACTTCTTACCTGAAGCAAATTTTGCGCGGTTATGGGCGGACATTTCAGTGTAAAGTGCTAGGTTTTGGAACGTGAGCGTGAGGAGTATGAGGCGAGTCTTACCATCCTTTGGGGGATTCGGCTTGGCATCTGTAGAATTTGTAAATTTTTCCTGACATCCATATATATAATGCAAATAGCAAAACTAGTTAGTCAAATAAGAAATTAACAGGTCAATTTTGGGGTAAGAAATGAACTGCCCCTCCTTGGGTGACAATTTTTGTTATATTGCTATTCCATACATATCCTGAGTAACAGCCAAGTATCGACTTTCTTGGCGATGTTCAAGAATTTTGAATTTAAAAATTCTAGTTCAAAAACCACATTTCATCAAAAATGGTGGGAAAGTTTCCAAAAACGGTATTTCAGCTTCACCAAACATCACTTTCATCACCCACATGCTGTTTACACTGCTTCTATGGGGTAGCTAATGAATGAACCCAGGGAGTAGGTGTGTACATGTTCCAAGACATCAAATGATAATCTTGGAATAAATGGGGGATGGGAGGGGTCATAAATGGGGTGATTTATGAGAACTTATGGGGTGAGAAGTGAACGGGAATTTTCATCTTTTACCTATCTGGTATTCATTTTTGGCTCATATTTGTTCATTTCTTGAAAATAAGCACAATATTTTGCCGCCTCAACATTCCTCCCAGATATATAGAGCTATAT
>SDVV010006063.1:0-18725 GCA_016164225.1 Gammarus roeselii
ACATATATATTTGAATATTGGGTGTATCAATAACTCGCTCAATCGCCTTACCGGGTAATCTGCTGACAGCTGACGACTTGGTTACTGCTTGGATTTGGTACTATTCTGTGTTTTATATGTTTATATTATATATTTATATTTAGTTTATTGATTCTATATATTTTGTGTGTATAATATATGTTCATATTGTTATCTACTTATATATCTAAGGAATAATATACTTGATCGGTCGCCTGGTAGGTATTCAGCTAACGGCTTAACATTTTGGTTTTATGTTTTATTATTCTGTGTTTATGTTATTATGTATTTAAATCTTATTTAAAGACTACGTATTTTGTGTGTATATTTATACGTATATTTTTATCTAATTAGAGTTCGCAGCAAGACTTTTAAAGTTCATCAGCGAGGAACCTGACTTATTTATGTGGAACAACCCCGTCAGAGGGGCGATAAATGGAAATATTATTCCTGCTTACAAATCGTCAAGCCATTTATCGGCGTTTAATGAAGGACTAATCAAGTCGTGACTTTAACGTTTCTATTGTATTGCTGTTTACAACCTATGCTGGAAGTTTGTTCCATTCTTTGACAACTCTGAACGTGAAGAAATTGAGCGGGATGTCGAGTGAGAAATATTTTTCAACGATTTTGTATCAGTTGTTCCTGGTCACTCCGTTCGTATCGAGAGTGAAAAGGCTCGCTCGGTCAACGTTTCCTTTCCTTTTTATAATCTTCTACACTTCGATCAAGTCGCCTCTGACTTGACGCTTCTCTAGCGAATAGAGATTGAGTTCACGTAGCCTGTCTTTGCACGATTTAATAACGTATTTTCTAAGATATGGAGACCAAAACTGAAGGTTGGTAACAAGAAACAAGTCTTGATTGATCATACGCATGTGATATTGGTGTAGGATCATCTGGGTGTGGTAGAAGACACCATATATCAAAGGAAATTAATGATGGGTAGGCCAGAGTAGAGAAATACTTAGTCATTTTATTGTTGTTGCATGATTGTGAACGGTTATCGTAGTAATATGACTTTATTAGGTATGATTTCGCCTAATTTGATGTAGTTAGTGGTTGAAGTTTTTGGTATGGTTTACGTCTTGATTTTCGATTTAGTTATCTTTTTGGGGGACTTGGAGAAGTTGTCTTGCGGATTTGCCATAAGTGTAGAAACGGGTTGGATTTGTACGGGGTGTCCAACTTATTCTCACATTCTGATAAGTGGTGGTTAGGATTATAAGATTTCACATGAGCAACACTGTGTATTTTACTATAGACATAGTATCTTAGTAAGTTTTAGTAATTTGTTCCAGATTGGATTGGGTAGCGTAGTAATATTACTTTATTGCGCATGAATTCACAGTATTTGTTTTACTGTTATATAATATAAGTTAGGCTTATGTGTTAATACAGAATTTTGGTCCTGTTTCAGATCACCTTAAGAGATATATAGTGTAGGATTATTTCACTTGTATTTGTTATGAGGTCGGTAACATATATCGGTAACATGTTGTGCCGCGTGGCTGGGCTATTTGGTATTTTACGTGTAGCCTGCCTGGGCTTCATTTACTTGACCCAAGGTGGGCTGTTGTCGTTGTTTGCTTGTATATGTCCGTCCGTCAGTCTCATTTACATTCCTTCTTTTGAAATGCTTGAGTTTCGTCAATTATTCACAAATGTCCACGTTCTGTGGCGTAGGAGATATTAATCCAATATGCTCCATAATGCGCAGGTCTTTCTTGAATCTTCCATTTTTGACGGGCCCTTACAAATTGTTCTATCCGATCTCTCCCTGTGTGTTAGTTTGACCGAGCTGAGGCAGATTGAGCAGGTTATTCTTCCAAAAGTGAAGTATACTGCCTTATAGTGAGGAGAATAGCATACCATACCACTTCTGGTAAGATCAGTACCCAATACCGAGGTGATAACAGGAGTAACTCAGTTATCCTTGTTCTATTAAACTTTCTCGAGTCACGTTCCTTAAGTTGTTCATCAATTTAACAATCCTTCCTCATAGTTAGTCTACCGTGGATGCCTGTGACATTCCTGGTGTCATGACTACTTGTTGACAGACCAACTGCTCTAAAGCTTTATTTTTGTTCAGAATTCTTAATTTTTTTCATGTTGTTCGAGGCGCTTTTTTTGCCAAGTTCAACTATAGTTATGTTAATCAAATTTGTCTCCATTTAGTTCTGCATGTATAGCTTTACCGAATGAAAACAATTTCCTATTGTGAATGATTAAAAAATTGCTCTCTTCGAATTTTTTGTATAGATGTATAGACATAGACATACAGCCGTTTCCCCCTAGTTAGGGGGGTAGCTAAGTTAGGCAGACACAGAGGGGGGAGGCGCCCAATCTCCCCGCCACAAGACCGCCGTGTCCTTGCCGAGGCTCGAACTCGCGACATGCAGCACCAAAGGCTGACACTGCAGTCGGACACGCAAACCACTCGGCCACGACGGCCTCACTCGGCCACCACGGCCGAATCTTCTGTGGGTTTTAAAAATATTCGCTAGCTCCCCATTTTATAAATCTTGATTGGATGTAGTGTACATGGACTTCGTCGAGCTAAGTTTAGTTAACTTTCAACTTTGAATATCATGCACATCTCTGTAAAGATATGTATTAGCTAAAACTTCATTAAAGGCCCGACCATAGTTATTCCTTGGTTCTTCAGTTGGTTGAACGCAAATGCTTCTGTTGAATCATTTGTAATGTAACTAATTTTACCGTGATTTGTACCCTTATTTCTTTGCGTCCCTATTTACTTTTCAAGCCCTGTATTTTTTTTGCCTATGTACTTCTATTTATTTATTATTGTTTGCCTTCTCCCACAGAGTCCCTAATAGTTCCTGTCTAGAATTCAACCTCATTAAGTCTGTCATTCTCCGAACCATCAGAATAAAGAACGAGAAAAATCAATCTCGCATTATCACATACATTTAAGCATGCAGTCGGAAGATCCTACCTGATACCGAAACAATTTAAGAGGAGAACAATATCTCGCACGTAAACAACGTCTCGATTGATCGTTCATCTTGCCTACTGGTGTAGGTTATATCATCTGGATATTGTAGGAAATGCCATATATCATAGTTAATTAATGTTGCTTAGGGTAGAGTAGATAATTACCTGTTTTTTTAATGTCATTGTAAGATTTGACCGGTTATCATAGAAATCAATGTTTATTAGGAATAAATTGACCAAATTTGATGAACTGCTTGGTATAAATTTGATTTAGTTGATTTAGTGATGGATCTGGGTTCTGTTTTAGGTTGACATGTAGAATTAGCTATTGTTGATCATTAGCTATTGTTGATCTCAATTATGTATTTCGGTCGCACGCCTTTACGAGCTTCCCTACGCGGACTCATATCATAACCTGATTTGTTAGGCCTACGCCACGAGAACCAGCTCTAGCCTGTGATGCTATAACACGTTCTGACTTATCAGGTGACACTACCTGCATCGCTCGGGAGAAGCTAGGCAACCCAGTATATATCAGAGAGTAGCAATTTACTATAGGTTTCAGATATTTTCAAAATAATTATTCCACTTTTCTTGTTACAAGGCCAGTAATAGCGATCAGTTCAAATAAGTTCGAAACGATTATGTAAGCTTGCTCGTATATATGTGGCGTTTATAATTGTTCGAGAGTTGACAAAAAATTAACAAGTTTTTTTCATTATTTATAAACAACATTTTATTTGGTCAACAGGTTCTATGTATGGCTCTACTGTTATATAATTTTTGTTGTTGTAATGTTGGGTTTATTGTTAGATTCAAGAGATGAGAATGATGTTGGTTCTGTTATGATGCTTATAATGTTGGTCCTGTTTTGATCACCCTCAGTAGAAAATGTTCATCCACTGTAGTTGGATTACACTACTTTATTTCTTGTGATAGTTATATCTACATATTTCCAGTATTGTTAGGTTATTTTCGTTGTATTTTTGGGCGAAGTGTTCGATTATGGAATGCTGTTCTCATACATTTTTAGTTTGGTAATGTATTTTTATCCCCTCGTGTACGAATTTTTTCATTAAAAATTATTTGGTACGTATTCATTTTATTAGGTTTGTGTATTCTGTGATGTTTTACTACAGGTATACCATTTTTCTAATATCCATATTCCGCTATATTTTGTTATTCTGTAGACGTCGATGCCGGAACCATGTACACAAATACACACTTTTGTATGCGTTTATGGTGTCGGTGCCGGTACCATGTCCATACATACAAACTTTTGTATGCGCATACGGGATTGGTGACGATTTTACTCCCTATAATGTCGCATGTTTGGTATTGTGTATCTGTAATTATGTGTTTTTATTCAAGTTTAAGGCTTATGTTTGGTATAGATATATATGAGTCTCTCCACTTGGGCTAGATATTCAACATATCATTAGTAGTTTGAATACACCCCTACAATTTCGATCTAGCAAATATCGCTCTTTTTACATCAATTGTTTGAATGCTATCAGTAATTCATAATATTTTCGAATTTGACGCTGATTTTTTCTTACCCTTTTCGTGTAATATAACCAATATTTACTCCATTTGTGATGTAAAATCAAGGAAATGAATCACGCCTAACCTACATAATTAGCAATTTATATTTCAATGTATGACAATATAAACCAAAAAAAAAACAATGGATACAAAAAAATTGCCATACACTGCCAGATGCATTAATACCTAGTCAACCTAACCTAACCTAACCCAACCAAACGTGAAGTATATGTATAAACGTTGTTCGCTCCCTCCCATGGATTACTTTTTTAGTTGGTGTTAGCGATAGGTAGACTGCAATGTTCGAAATTACTGGTCAGATTCTGGGTTGATATAGAATGTTGTTATAGCTCGTCATAAGAAAAATGGTCACCATCTGTAGCATTTTATTATAAATCCGGGATTACCAATAGAAATAATTCATTTCATTTGATACAAGATTTTTAAAGTGATCAGTTTCACGTTATGTTAGGTTAAAAGATCCAGTCAACTTAACCTAGCCTAACTCACCTAAAGAAAAAATAATTAATTCTTCATCCGAGTTTAATGGTTATGTAAGGTATTGATATATGAATTTCTCCATTTGGTTCTATACATAAATTATCTTTAACAGTTCGAATACACTCCTCCAATTCTGATTTAGCCAATATCGACCCTTTTTTCTCATGTGAATTACGCCGATTATTTGAATGTTATCAGTAATTCATAGTATCTTCTAAACTTGATACGCGTTTTCATCGCTTTCACATATATGTAATTTTTGTGGTCACTCTCTACCCATATTGTTTAGCAAAGATCACCCCATTTTTAAACGTAAGACTGTTTGAATGTTATAAGTAATTCATAGGTGTTACAAGTTTCACACAAACGAACACTTTGTCTCTCACTATTTTTTCTTAATTTCCTTCAATATCTCCTGACACTATATTAACTTTGAGCTTCTACTTTAGACCTGACTGGTTATGTGTTGAAGTAAACGCGCTGAAGTCTCGTAATATTTATTTCACAAGCGTGGATCTAGTAAGAAGTCTCAAATTAAGTTCTTTTCACAAGCTAATATAATTTTAGCTAGCTATCTGTGTAGTCAGTATGAGGGAGACAAGATCGGAGAGGTCAAGGATGCCACAAGTTGCGGATAAAACTGCACGGAGGGTCGGCGCTTTGGGAGGCAAACCTAGTCTGAGGGCTCAGCAACATGCAGAGCTTATATACTAAAGGATCTAGGCCAGAACACCTTGAGGTGTTTTTGGAAAGCCAAGCGGCCGTGCCTATCCTGGGATCCTATTCAGGAAGGGACCGTTCTCCGGAGGTCACGGGGCCATGAACATGTGGCGACCAAGCCGGGCAGAGACACTATATTAGAAGTTTTGCGTCTGAGCGAGCCATTACATATGATATTTTAGCACCTAAGGTAACAGTTTGGATTGTAGGAGGAAGGCTACAGACACAGGCTATCTGCGGTCAGTTCCTTGTTAGGCATTCAGTTCCTAAGATACTATCAAGTTTACGGCGGTGCGGGCCGAAATACGTTAAATGAATACATATTGAATAGGAATACGACGAGGGGCTAGACGGTAGGTCGGAGCAGACTAAACTCAAGGTGAAACTAAGGTGAAACTAAGGAGAACTAACAGTTTGTTCAACACCACTCCCTCTATCCCTAATTGATATGACTATATTGATTGATTAAATACAAAGTAGCTGCCAAAGGATAGTATAAAAGCCAAAGAGAATATGAACATGGGCCGAAGACGCTCTTCTTGTTCCTTCGCCAGGACAGGTAGTGTAGTCGTCCTTCGTAGGGTACAGCGCTGTGTTTGCTTTGGCGTGAGTAGGTAGAAAACGGGCGCTTGGTATTTTGGGCCGACTGTAGGCAGAGTTGTCCACTGGTTGGCGAAGCAGGTTCGTCGTAACTCGGGAAGATAGTTCTCCCGTACGCGAGATGCAAGAGAGATACACCATAATTAATCACTAAATACATCTAATAGTTAGCAACAATTGTATTGTGATTTTGGGTCATCCCAGTGCATTCCTTGTGAAATTACTGAGGTAAAATCTCAGTAGAATGAGAAATGAACTTGATAAAGCAAATGCCATTCAACAATGTCGGGGAGGGCAAGCAAACTCTAAATTAATTGTTCAAGGGTATCTCTGCAGAGCAGGATATATTTCAGGTACAGGGGCTGATGGAGGACATGTTTGACTACCCGTGTTGGTACCTGCATCAACATTATACGGTTTATGAAAGTCTAACGGTGAGTTATGTAGTATGTTTTTCGGTTGATGTGCCTCATGTTTGGCTACATCTCGTATATGGTCACCTTTTGCTCTTAAGCTTTCTCTGAAATTTTGTATTCCTTCTCTATTGGGGAATGGCATCTTTTTATTTCGTAGGCTACCCTTGACACCGTGAAATCTTTCCTGCAGAGCGTCCAGAGTGGACTCTCGTAACACAGTAGCTGTGTGTCTTTTGCGATATATCCATTTGATAATCAGAAAGGCAATGCATAGGGAATTAATGACCACAGTTATGGTTATAATAGTCTGGGCATATATCGAATATGTGGCTATTTGTTCTAGGTGCAATCCATGATAATTGAAGTCGATGGTAAAGGGGTCCTCTAAGTTTACTTTGTTAATCAATTCACGAAGACTGGAGTGTACTACACTAGATTTGTTCACGTCGATGATAGGAAGATTCGTGGGTTCCACGATGAAGGCAAAGGAGTTGTTGGGCTAGGGGATTTCAATAGTTACCATCTGTTTGGCGGGCCAAAGTAAGTCATCAGTCTGCACGTCACAAGCTAAAGGAAGTTTATGCAGCCCAACGAGGGTGTCTCTCGTCTGGTGGGACGGGCAGTCCAGAGTTACTTTCGTAGATTCTGAAAAGTAGATTAGTCTATGCTGGTCAATCTCTACCATAAAAAGTATCTGTGGACCCCGTTTTGTGGTAGTTACATACTAGCAACTTTGCAGTTACGTTCTGTTGAAAAGCTTCCCATTCACACGTGGACTTTCGTTCATGAAAGATAGGTTCGATTTCTAAAAGGAGATGATTCGTTGTTAAGATGGAATACATGTTAGTTTTGTCCGTAATGATGTATGTATTGTTACTCCTGAGTATCACGTTCCGTAATTCAGGGAGGACAAGGGAAGTCTCATCTAGTTTTAGGGGGTGAGCTATTAGAGTAAACACTTCGTAAGAAGTAGTATACGTCAGAGGTATGACCATCAAGAATTTATCGTGAGATACTTTCTGAATCTTCAAAATTTGAGCAATATGTTCCAGTTGATATCGGGATATTTAAAGCGGGAAGTCTAACGTTGGAAAATATTTACGACCTTCGATAACAATGTTAGTCAGTAATTTTAAGTCAATTAATTCGGGGGTTAAAATACCTTCTTTGAGTAAAGATACGGTAAGCTCGCTTGATCTAAAAGTTGACCGGATATCCGTCAAACTTGCTACTAGTTGATCTAGATTCCACTGAATTGCTTGGTGAATCTCTGCTATCTCTACAGTATCGGCTAATTTCTCAAGAACCTTCTTGACGGCCTCAAAGGAATCAGACATGTTTTTGGACAGCATGTCGAGTCGCTCGTTAGTCAATTTAATCAGTTTATTATGTTGTTGTAGGTTGCAATTTGAGGCGTCAATATTGCCTTGATTATTTGTATAAAAAATCTAAGAAACTAAGTAATTTCCAAGGAATCCTAATCCTAATCCAATCACTAATGGATTTCGGGGTTGTCTGTGCCTTCCTGGTCGTAAGGGTCTAACTTCGGACAGATAGTTTAGCAGGGGTGGAGCATTAATCGGATTAGAAATATTTTTTATATTAACGGAGGCATCAATCGGAGTTGTAATATTTAGTATATTAATGGGGGCATCCGATTGAATACTGAGGCTAGCATTATCCATACGTTGAGTTAATCCTGCATTTTTCAACATAATCCAGATTATTGTAGCTTGGTCACGGAAGGCGTAAAATTTTGTCCATAGCTCTGAGCCACGACCATCACAAAGTAATAAGTCAAACATAGAATGGAGAGTGTTCAGATATTCCGTTTCCAATTTTAGGAATACGTAGCCGTATCGGTTAAGTTGATTTCGGGTTCCTCCAACTAATTTAGTGTTTGCCAATAGCCGGCCGATTTGCGATGCAGCGTCCAAATCGGACGAGTATTTGCTACATGTAATATTCAATAAAACCCAGATTGACTCGGGATAAAAGGAACGTACCTGGAATGTGGGCATATCCGGGCCATGGGATGACAGTGGCAGGCGTACTCGCAGCGGCGGAATGGGGGGAATTCTCCCGGAATGCAGGGCCTGCTTGCGTCAGTGCGATAAAAGTCGCAGCTCTTACGAGTATGGCAACCCATTCCATGGTGGATATTAGTTTATCTGTCACATATACATTAGGGATTAATACCTTACATATTTAACTATTATAGGTACAACGGAGTCTATTCAAATAACATCGAATGACACTTCTTACTTTTTTAAGGAACAACAATTCCTAATACATAGTTGTTAGTAATTTAACTATTCCAAACGGACAATAGGAATGGTTACTTAAACTATACAAAGAACAATAAAATTAAGTATACGAGGAGAAAGGTATGGCTGTGGCAGCGATGCAGTGCAGGGGCGATGCCTGGCAGCGTGGATTGTGATGCTGCCGCGTTGACCTTGTCCTTTGTAGGTGAGCAGGCTGCGTAGTGGAGTTGCAGTGGAGCAGTGCTGTAAGAGATGCGGTGGGGCCGCAGTGCTGCAGTGCGAGAGCAGGTATGCCGGGTGCGTTGACCTCGCCCTTCTCGCTTGCGCTGGCTGGCCCCTATGGCAGCATGCAGGCTCTCCCTGGTTGGACTCGTCGTGCGGTAACCGGTTTAGGCGGCAGGGTAGCAGCTGATAGCGTAGCGGTCTGCCGACGGGTCAGTGGAGGTTGCGTGGAGCATTGCTGTTGCCGTGTGATTATGTAATCGGGATGGACTACGAATGTTTTCTTAGTGGCAATTTCTTGGAGCTCCCAAGCTTTTCCCTTGCTTTTGATGACAGTAAAGGGTCCACGAACAGACAAGTTTAGCTTTTGTTTGGCAATCTGCCGAAGGGTGGCATAGACTCGATCTCCCACTGAGATGCATTTGGTTGCTCTTCCCGCGTTGGTGTAATCGGTGTAGGAAGTTTGGGCTGCGAGTAGAGGGTCTCTACATTGAATTCGCACTTGTTGCAAGCGTAGCATATGTTGATGTAGTTCATCTTCACTGTACTGTAGATAAGGAGGCGTGAATGTAATAGTTGCTGAATCATATGCAAACAGGGCGTAGAATGGGGCCTCTCTTATGCTACTGTTGTAAGTATTGTTGATTGTTAGCTGGATTGCTGGTAATAATTCATCCCATTCGGTAATAGCTAGTTGGGTCGTGTAAATTATTAATAGTTTGTTCAATTCGCGGTTAATGCGTTCGGAGAGTCCTTGTGACGCTTGGTGGTATGGAGCTATTTCCACTTTTTTGGTGTTGTAGTATTCCAGTAAGTTAATTAGTTTATCAGAGGTGTACTCTGGAGCGTTGTCAGTTATGAAAACGCAGCTCGCTCCATAATTGGAATTGACTTGTCTTAGTGCTTCTATTATTGAGTCCGTATCCTTGTGTTTTAATGGAAAAAGGATCGTGTATCTAGTTGTGTAATCTCTGATAGTCAGTATGTACCGGTTTCCGTCTTCTGTTGTTTTCAGAGGACCAAGGATGTCAGACGATATGGTGTGAAAGGGTCTGATTGGTACGGGATACTTCCCTATGGGAACTGGTTTGGGTACTTTTTTTGCTTGATTGCACAACTCACAATCATCACAAAGTTGGTTTATCAGGTGTCGCTCTTGCGAGTTGTAGAAGTTTCTAACAAATATTTTGAGTGTTCGTTCGGGTCCTTTGTGACCGGCAGTTGTGTCGGTGTGGACTAACTTGAATGCTTGAGGCATTAAACTGTTGGGAAGGTACGGTACGAGGAATTCATCGCTCAGGGTTCCTCTTTTTATTTTTCGTACTATGTAGAGTACGCCGTGGACTATCCTGCTGTTTAACAAGATATTAGTAAATTTTTTTTTGACCAGTTTCGGTTATTTGAGTGGGTACAGTCATTTCTTAGCAGTCCAAAGAGTTGTCTGCACGCAGAATGTTTTCTTTGCGCAGTTCGTAGTGCCTTTGCGGTCCGCGGAACTTTCTCTGTCTCTGGAATGTAGTCTTGTAGAGCGGCGTTGCAGCTCTCATTTCGCGCAAGTAGATCCTCATGGAGCTTTGTAGTCAACACGTTAGTGCCGTCATTGTCCAGTGAAAGTCTGGATAGGGCGTCAGCGAACATATTATCTTTTCCTTCTATGTGATGGAGGTTAATGGCATATTCTTGAATTAATAGGGCCCATCTTTGCAGACAGTCATCTTTCGTGGGTTTCCTTAGAGCACCAAATATTGGTTTATGGTCGGTGTACACGTGTACTGTAAATAAGAGAATAATGTGCCTGAACTGCTCGAGTGCATATACGAGAGCTAAGGCCTCTTTCTTCGTCGTCGAATAGTTTTTCTGCGCATCGCTTAGGATTTTCGATACATACGCTACGGGGTGTAGTTGTCCGTCGTGTTTTTGCATTAGTACGGCGCTTATACCGGAATTTGAGGTATCCGTGTAAAGATGAAACGGTAAGTTGTAATTCGGGAACGTCACTATCGGGGCCTGAGACAACTTTCCTTTTAGCATTTCGACCGCATTCGTCTGTTTTGACGTCCATTGGAATGGAGCGTTTTTTCGTAGAAGTTCGTAAAGTGGCTCTGCGATTTCTGCAAATTTGGGGACGAACATACGGAAATAATTTACAGCTCCAAGAAAAGATTGGGTTTGTTTTTTATTTGTCGGCATAGGCATCATCTTAATTGCCGCTACTCGCTCATCGGTCATTTTCATGCCTTTCTTGGTCATTAGGTAACCGAGGAATTTTACCTCGTTGGCAAAGAAAGTGCATTTTTGGATTTTGAGTTTAATTCCGGCTTCGCTCAGTTTCAGTAAGACGTTCTCGATCGTTTCCAAGTGTTGCTTAGCCGTTTTACTAAATAGGATGATATCGTCCATGTACGCGATACATTGTGAACCAAGAGTGTCGTAGAGTACTTCATTAATTACGCGAGCAAAGAATCCGGGAGCGCTCTGGAGACCAAACGAGACTCGGTTCCACTCGTATTTGCTGCTTCCTACAGTGAAAGCCGTTTTTTCGCGATCGTCTGGGTGAATCTCGCACTGGTGATAGGCGCTTGCGAGGTCTAGCGTGCTCATGTACGTTGATTGACCCAGGGAGTTTAGTACGTCGGAGATGCGCGGCAGGGGAAAGGTCAAAGGTTCACAAATTTAATTTAATTGCCTGTAGTCTATGACTGCTCTAATATCTCTGTCGCCGCGTTTGACTATGATTAATGGGCTGTTATAGGAAGACTTTAAACGCGAGATTGTTCCTTCGTCTAGCATGGTTTTAATTATTTTTTCTAGTTGCCCTTGGAAGGCCTAGGGTATTCGGTACGGTGCTTTGTTCACCACGATATTTTCCTGTAGAGTTAGTTTCAACTGGTCTCCCGTGTATTTTCCTAGAGGTTCACCGGGGAGCCAACATGCGTTTCTGTGACGGTTCAATATTTCCAGCAAGGCTGTTGTCTCGTTGGGGTCACCGCAATTAATGTCTTCTTGCGTCAACGTTTTATTGCAATCGTCCGCGGGTAAGTCGAGTTCTACTGACTGTGCTACAAGTACAGTTTCGTGCGTTAGATATTCAGCGTTACGTAGCTTCGTGTCCTTTTTTAGAAGTACTGGTTTGTCGCTCATATTTGTGAAGTTGACCTTCACACTTTTGTTCTCAGCTAGTGTTAGTACTCCAGCTATTGCCACCTCATTGCTGAGTTGCGTGTGATGTAGTATCACGTCTCGTCCATTAATGATTCTATTGTTTATTTGAACCGTGGCCAACATCATAGTGTTTCTCGGTATCGTTAAATCGTTGCGTAGATGTACACTAAATTTTGTCTGTGACTGGTCTGGGGTCGTACAGCTAGGAGGGGTTGCTCGTGCAGGCGAAACCTGTTTGATCAGAACTGGTTCGTCAGCAGAAGTAACTTCCTCTAATGTGTTTGAGGCCTTACTGCAGTCGGGTGAACTTTCACTTTCTGTCGCGGCACAGGCGACCTCAGCGGGAGCGTCACTCATGATTATACTGTCACTTAATGTGAGTCTGAGTACGGGTATTGCGGGTGATTCGCTAGTAGTGTTTTCGCGAAAAGAGAAACGTACTCTCTTATTGTGGAAGTTTATTACTGCTTGTCGTAGAATGTTCATGCCAATCAACAGGTCATGTTTTATACGATCATTCTTTTTAAATATTAGAACACGGGTGTTGAAACATTCCGCAGGTGTCTCTACCTGAGCTGTTGCTTGTCCTAGAATATGGATTTGATGTCCATTCGCATCTAATACTTGGCCACTATAGGGTTCCAAGTCGTAGTCCTCAGTTCTGAGCGCAGAGTCAGCTACGAGCGTCGTAGTAGCTCCGGTATCGATGTAGGCTTTTAGTTCTCTACCATTAATTTCAACGTTTAAACGCGGGACATTTATGCTATTCCCGTTCCGTTCCCTAGGGTGAGGTGTCCCTAGTCAGTACTGGTTAGGCTCGTCATTTCCGTCATAAACATTTGAGTCCCAGTTACCATCCTCGACGTCATGACTTGCATGTTCGTCGTGTTGGTCTGTCGTAGGCTCATCGGCCTGTGCCATGCGCACGAAAGTTTATGGAACTTTTCGTGGTGCGCGGGTATTTCGCATACATTCGCTAGTGTTATGAGAGTCTTTGATTTTACATTGGTCACAGTATTTGCCCTTGGCTTGAGCTAGCCTCGTTTTACAGAGTTTGGCAGTGTGCCCGTATTTACGGCAGAATGCACATAAGTTACATTTCCTTTTTACATGACCGCTCTTTCCACAGTTAAAACTGGATATAGGCGATCGATTATTGTTAACTGCGCTAGGTGTCGTCCTTTGTTCAGTCGACAAAGTAGGGGGGCGCGAAAAATTAACCGGGGGTGATTGTTGGCGGGCTTGCCAGATGGCTTCGTCCGGGTTGCCTTGTTTTTAGCCGCCGTGAGCAGTTTTTACTGTTCCACAGTTTTAACTGTTTCTGACATGAACCTCGTTGACGAGTTTCGTGGTCCAAAGTTGGACAGTTTATCGTACACTTATTTCTCCGTTTGGGAAGCTACAAATAGGTGCATTGCAAAATTCTGTGCGACGTTAAGCAAGTTAATCGGCTGGGCAGCGGGTATTGCAGCGGAAGCGAAAGTGGAAGTGAAAGTGCTAGTTGACGACGGAGGCTGAACTGGAATGGTGTTAGTCAGTAGGGTTCCTTCGTTGAATTCTCCCTTGGTTTGAGCTTCATTTTTAAGATAGGCCTCTGCCACGGCACGCGACGCATGTTCTAAAGAGGTCATACCGCAGAACATATTATCTGTCGTAAGTTTAGTCCCTAGTAAAGCTCGGGCGGCGTGTCTAAACTCAGTTACTTTGAAAGACGGGTACATATTTAGGAACTCGGATTTAACTTCGCTAAATGTGACATGTCGGCCAGCGTAACAGGTGAGTAATTTTATTGCGTCGCCTTTTTTCTTATCTATTAGAGAAAACAGGATCTGCAACTTTTTATCGTCCGCGACAACACTGTTTTGTAAGAAATGATTCTCGACGGTTCTTAAAAAAGTTCTCGCATCAATGTCGGGTTTGAAATGCGGTTCGCCTATTTTAGGATTACCTGCAAATTTTGGTGAATCTTCCAGTATAGTAAATGTATTTACTGCCATTTTGTTTTCAGAGTTACTGACAGAAATATAAAGTTACTTTCTAGCTTGCACTTCACTTTGTTTCACTTCACTGTGTAAAGACTTAACACTTTATATATTCAGTTATTGTTTATTTAACGTGCATATTATACTCAAGTTTTCTGGAGTTCGACGGAAGTACGTTCTGCTCCTTCTGTTCCTCGTAGTCGGACGTGATGCTCTCCTTGTAGTCGGATGTGATGCTCTCCAGACTAACAGCTCTATACTCGTCGCCAATATTAACTTTGGGCTTCTATTTTAGACCTGACTGGTTATGTGTTGAATTAAACGCGCTGAAGTCTCGTAATATTTATTTCACAAGCGTGGATCTAGTAAGAAGTCTCAAATTAAGTTCTTTTCACAAGCTAATATAATTTTAGCTAGCTATCTGTGTAGTCAGTATGAGGGAGACAAGATCGGAGAGGTCGAGGAAGCTACAAGTTGTGGATAAAACTGCACGGAGGGTCGGCGCTTTGGGAGGCAAACCTAGTCTGAGGGCTCAGCAACATGCAGAGCTTATATACTAAAGGATCTAGGTCAGAACACCTTGAGGTGTTTTTGGAAAGCCAAGTGGCCGTGCCTATCCTGGGATCCTATTCAGGAAGGGACCGTTCTCCGGAGGTCACATGGCCATGATCATGTGGCGACCAAGCCGGGCAGAGACACTATATTAGAAGTTTTAGCGTCTGAGCGGGCAATTACATTTGATATTTTAGCACCTAAGGTAACAGTTTGGATTGTAGGAGGAAGGCTGCAGACACAGGCTATCTGCGGTCAGTTCCTTGTTAGGCATTCAGTTCCTAAGATACTATCAAGTTTATGGCAGTGCGGGCCGAAATACGTTAAATGAATATATATTGAATAGGAATACGACGAGGGGCTAGACAGTAGGTCGGAGCCGACTAAACTCAAGGTGAAACTAAGGTGAAACTAAGGTGAACTAACAGTTTGTTCAACACACTACATCCTTTGACGATGGCTATGCTTGAGAGGACGCCACAAATTACTGTTGGATTCATATTTATTCAATTTTATTTCTTTTTCGCAAAAATTGCATAACCCCGTTTCCTCATTACTTTTAAAATAACGCCAAATCAACCTATATCCATCTTTCCACAACAGAATCACAGTGTCGTCTGAGCAAGATCTGAACGGACTCTGCTAAATAACTTACACACATATAGAAAATTTACCCCAGATAGTTGTATGGCAAAATTTAATTCGTGATGATCAATATTTTGAGCTTCGTTGCCTCCGACTGACATGATGTATTTCATTGCATGTTCATTACTTGATCTTTTAATTTTGGAATGAGGAATTACATGGCTTATTAGCGTTTAAGGAATTACATTGTTAATTAGTGTTTTATTAGTATTATTCACAGATCTTGCATGCGTCATCAATGATCTATACCCAAGTTTAAAATTCACAATAAAATTCAAAAATATAGAATAAAAATCTATTTTTGAGAGACAGCAGAGTGAAGTCGGCCTATTGAAGTGGTAAGTTTGCTACTGAAGTAAATCCGGTCTAAGAAATTGATTTTTTTATCATTTAAATTTGTATTTTGAATTTCAAACCTTTATAATATATTTTTATAAATATATACACGTACATACGTTTGAATAAACACATGTACATACACACGTACATATACACGTATCTGCAAATACATATACATATGCAGACATATACACGTACGTATACAGACATAAACACATACATACGTACGCAGGTGACGTTATAGGCGAGCAACATTAGGCCTAACGTTCTGCATTAACAGCATGTAATCGAATTATTATAGCTGTCTGTATACCGAAATTAGAGTCAGTGTTACGTTGAGTATAAGCGGAGATGGACAAAATGAATGTTCACCTCTCGAAAATTAGTTCACATGGGTTGGATAAATAAATCTCCGAAGATGGAAAATGATATGAGTTGGTTCAAACAAATATTGACTAGTTTTGGATGTAACAGTTGTCTCAAAATGGGTAGCACAATATTCAAAAGAGTGAAGGATATTATTCATACATGGATGACGAAAAAAGAAAGTAGGATTTAGGTAACTTATGGCGATACGTTGCAGTCGTATGTAACATAGTTAAAAAACGTATGAATGTTAATCTCGAAATTGATATGATTCAAGTAGAAAATCATCACGACTGTAATAAAGCTGAGGAAGGGGAAAATAGACTTTACCTATAAACAAACAAAATCTGGTTTGCATGCAATTATTTCTTGAGATTTATGAGTGTTTTGTTAGTATTATTTACAGATCTTGCTTGCGTCATCAATGATATCTACACGTTTTTGATTTGAAACAGCATGGGTCGTACACCCAACCATATCCATCACTACATTTCAGCTTGATCACAAAACCCTTCAATATTCCATCATTTCTTTAATGTGAATGCCTTTGGCTATACCATTCCTGCAATTCCATACGTACAATACTTCTTTTTCTTAAACTTTATTTATTCGATATTTCGGCAATTCAAAGTTATTCTCATCTTCATTTTCAGTGCTCCCGTCATACCAAAATTGGCCGTAGCTACTCCCCAACCCGCCCGTAGATCTGGTCATAAATGCTCTGAATTGCAATTAATGCCCTTGGTCCAAGATAGAGTGCACTAAATTGCCGTTATCGCCCTTGTTTCAGGACTTAGTGCGCTTAATTGTCATCAATGCCCTTGGTTCGAGACCTAACGCACTTAATTGCCGTTAATGCCCTTGGTCCAGGACATAATGCACTTAATTGCCGGTAATGCCCTTGGTTCAGGACACAGTGCACTCAACTGCCGTTAATGCCCTTGGTTCAGGACACAGTGCACTTGATTGCCGTTACTGTCTTTGGCTCAGGACACAGTGCACTTACTCAGAGAAATATATAACCAGGCGCTATGCGACTGATGCCCTTCATTCATTTGCGATGAACAATTTTATCAACCAATTGTCAACACATCTCCTCATTTCGCCATCAGTATAATGCAAGCTAAAAAACTACCCCTGACTCATATTGAAGATCAACATGTTTCGACCACGTGCGCTCTCATTTATTATTATTTTGATCTCTGTTCAGTTGACAGAGATATTGATATCTAGTTCAGAGTATAGTGATGCAGACAGAGATATTGATATCTAGGTCAGAGTATAGTGATATTGGCAGAGATATTGAGATCTAGTTCAGAGCATAGTGATGTAGACAGAGATAATGACATCTAGGTCAGAGTATAGTGATATTGACAGAGATATTGATAACTAGTTCAGAGTATAGTGATGTAGACAGATATTGATATCTAGGTCAGAGAATAGTGACGTAGACAGAGATATTGATATCTAGTTCAGAGCATAGTGATATTGACAGAGATATTGATATCTAGTTCAAAGTATAATGATGTAGACAGAGATGTAGATATCTAGTTCAGCGTATAGTGATGTAGACAGAGATATTGATATCTAGTTCAGACAATAGTGATGTAGACAGAGATATTGTTGTCTGGTTCACAGTATAGTGATGTAGACAGATACTGATATCTAGGTCAGAGTATAGTGACGTAGACAGAGATATTAATATCTAGTTCAGAGTATAGTGTTGTAGACAGAGAGATTGATATCTAGTTCAGGTAATAGTGATGTAGACAGAGATATCGATATCTAGTTCAGGGTATAGTGATGTAGCCAGAGATATTGATATCTAGTTCAGAGTATAGTGATATTGACAGAGATATTGATATCTAGTTAGGAGTATAGTGATTTAGACAGAGATATTGATATCTAGTTCAGAGTAGAGTGATATTGACAGAGATATTGATATCTACTGGAGAAAATAGCGACGTAGACAGAGATATTGATATCTAGTTCAGAGTATAGTATGTAGACAGAGATATTGATATCTAGTTCAGAGTATAGTGATGTAGACAGAGAGAGAGATTGATATCTAGTTCAGAGTATAGTGATGTAGACAGAGATTTTGATATCTAGTTCAGATAAAAGTGACGTAGACAGAGATATTGATATCTAATTCAGAGTATTGTGATGTAGACAGAGATAATGATGTCTAGTTCAGAGTATAGGGATATTGACAGAGATATTGATATCTAGTTCAGATAAGAGTGATGTAGACAGAGATAATTATAACTATTTGAGTACTTCCTTTTTTAATGGTAATAGTTGTGTTGAAAACGGTGCAATAAGGTTGGAAAAAAGCTCACCGTGTGCATAGTGCGGTAATGTTAATAACTGTGTTGGAGATAGGGCAAGAAGTTTGGAAACGAAGCTCACCGTGTGTATTGTGCGGTAAT
>SDVV010006064.1:0-11241 GCA_016164225.1 Gammarus roeselii
TAAATACTGCAGTCATTGAATCCTTTCGTCATGCCCAAATCTGTTTCCGTGGTGTTCTGGCTACTCTCTGTGATGCTCTAGTTTGTCGTCAGACGAGGCTACCCGACCTGTGAAGCAATACAATTGCAAGCCTCATTATCGGTTCAACCAATTGTTTCAATGATTACATGCCTAGACTGGTTGCCCATTCTGACGACAATAGTGCCCTCACAATATTTGCTAGGTTGCTAGCGCACAAGAGTTGTGATGGATCCAATTGGATATCAAAACACGCGAACTTATTGACTTGGAGAACAGGATGGTTGATAGCTGTTTGCTCCTACAAACTTGTTTCCTGGATTGTTTTTCAACTCGCCTGTGTTCATGCATGTTGTATCTGTCGTTTATGCTCTGGTGTAAGATATTTAATCAGCCTCTCGTGTTTTCTGTCAGTGTATAATAGGGCAATTGGAGAATTATGAGAGTGTCAGATTCTATCATTAAATCTCTTCTTTACGTGTACTGTTCCTTTTTTTCAAGCACAAACTAAACAGAAAGAATTTTCTATTATAAATACAAAGTTTGTTCGACCATTAATTTCGAGTACACTTGGGAATCCTCATTGCCCAAGCTGTGCATATATGCCCTTGCTGCAATTCTACTGTACTTTTCCAGAGAGTCCCTTGTTTTCTTGTGCTTTAGGGGGCTGTCCATAAGACGCAAGCAATGGAGCCAGAACGTTCACGGTCACTTGACCCGTGTACGTTGACTTGCTTTCTTCCTGCCGAACTTGAAATACTCAATTGAATTGAATTTATTGAACACATCCCTGTTATTTGTGAGGACTTTTTTGGCGGTTAACTGAACGTAATAGGTTTCAAGTTTAGTCGAACGAATACCTGCAAATGTATTTCAAAACAAGAGTGACCAGCAATTGCGATGTATCCAGAAATGAGAATACGTGGGCCGAACATTTATGCTATGTTCATCGCACTGTGATCACAAAAAATAAATCCCCTACCGGGGCTACCATCATTCATTCATTCAAGGTTTTATCTGTGGTGGAGCAAGGATTGCGCGACATGTTGAAACAGGTATCGTTCGGAAATGTACTAATAAAGCCCTCGTTTTTGGATTATCCAGGGCTAGTAACGTATATTGTATACAAAGCTGCGTGGTTCTTATACAGATGGACTTACAACTGATGAAATCCAGGTTCCACCTCTCATTTATATAAACACATAAAAAGATAACATTATGAATATAATATTTCTCGGCATAAGTGATGTCATTCGATTTTTTTCACCTATTTAACCCAATAACAGATGTTTTCGCTCAACATTTGAATTTATAAACAATAAATTCAATGAATCAAATGATAGTTATTATTAATCTATCATTTGGGTAAGCAATAACTCACTGCAGTGTTCAACCGAATTAGTTTATGAAAATTGAATTTTTTGAATCCGAAATGATTCTCCCATCAAATCATTTACTATTGTATTTCTAACGCAGCAGGCGCTCATCTCTCCAGAGTGCAAAGTGAATTCCAGAATCTCTGTTCTTTAGAATCTCTCAGGAAATATCATTGGAAGTCGAAAATTGGTGTTTACTTAGGGACGGCGGGTTGTAGAGGCTACGATATAAGGCTGATTCAAATGAACGCGTTATAAAAGGTCACTAATGCAGCACAGAAAATCGGATTGAAGGATTGAGTGGCGGGCTCAAGCATCGGATCTCTGTTTTCATGAAGGTTCATCAGAGACCAAAATCAGTTTCCTTCGAATTGTGGCTAATAATTGTAATATATATTCTTCCCTTATAAAGATGCTACCAACTATAAATAAACGTCCCTGATTCTTTACGATTGAGCAGCCCTAGGATATCCAACCTACAAGCTTCATCGTTGGAACACCTTCATTGGCAGAGTAGATACACCACTTCCCCTTCACACTTGGAATACACTTTGAAGACCCAATAGTATTTTGGGTCTCTCCGGCTGTATAATTTCCTTCCATACATCATCATTTGCTCCGATGTGATCTTAATCCAACTTCCAACATTGAGTTGTAACACATGTTTTTTTTCTGGGATGACATGCTTTCAACTCTTCTCGTTCTTCCAAAGTCTACCCTCCGTTCGACGCTAAATTTATTTCCACTCGCCAGGTCATTCATCGGATATTCATTTAGAGGTCACTCATGGGTTATTCGTTGAATCTTGTCAGTCACTTGCCGTTATATGGGCACGTCACAAAAGATATAGTCTATATTCTTTTGTCATTGGCATGGCCACTCTTTTACTGTGCCTGGGGATGAAAATCAATTACCAGAGAATTGTTAATCACCTGGTGGCTGAGTATCGCATGAAAACTTTGTTACCAGAAAGTTTCCGTATCAGGTTATAGTCGTGAAAAGTATTACTGTAACAATCATTCGGACCTTACATTTTAATATTTTAATGACATCCAGATTTTTATCCGATACAGTCATTTCGGAGTAGGTATATAGAATTCATGGATCGTCATTATAAACAATGATACATGTAACGTGAGTGAGCAATAAATAGTTTAAGTATTATGTGAACAGCAGAAGAAATGTATGCCTGCTGATTTAAATTTACGTGAAATGGGAAGCAGTACTAGGAAAGTCCCAGACAATCTGATGGATCTTTGTTTGGTATCGCTATCAGTATTACCCGTTATTACAGTATCGGTATCGGTAACGGCCTCAATAACGGTATCAGCACTACTGCCATGTTGTTGAACAATTATTTCTTGACAATGACTTTTCTATGATTCACATGCCAACTTTCTTACACTGCAAAATGAATATTCTTTATTTCTATCATCTTCATTGGCAGTCTCTCGGTAATAAATTAATTAACGCCACTTAATTCTTCAATCCGATGTTCTGTGCTGCATTAGTGACCTTTGATAACGAGTTCATTTGCATCAGTCTTATATCGTGACCTCTATAACACGCCGTCACTAGGTAAACACCACTTTTCGACATCCAGTGATAACTCCTGAGAGATGCTAAAGAACAGAGATTCTGGAATCCACTCTGCACTCCTCAGAGATGAACGCCTGCTGCGTTAGAAATACAATAGAAAATTATTCGCTGGGATAATTATTTGCGATTAAAAAAAATCAATTTTTATTTATTCATTCGGTTGAACACAGCACGAATAATTACAAGCCCGCATGCAAGCTGCAGAATGAGACCTAGAGCCAATAATGATATCATAGAACAGACACATACAATCAGTCAAAGATTTCGGGAATAAATTAATGTCCTCATGTACTATGAAACAATGATTGAGGCAACAGCATTGTTGCCAGCTAACTCTAGTGAGTTTTTGTTTACCCAAATGATAGATTGATAATAACTGTTATTTGTTTCATCGAATTTTATTGTTTTTAAAATTCAAATGTTGAGCGAAGATATCTGTTGTTGGGTTAAATAGGTGAAAAATCGAATTGCATTACCTATGCCGAGATAATATAGTATGTATAATGTTTTCTTTATATGTGTCTTTATAAATGAAAGGTGAAGCATGGTTTTAATCAGCTTAAAGTCCATCTAAAAAACAACAACGCAGCTGGGTGTACATAATACTTTACTAGCTCTTGAAAATCCAAAAACCAGGTCATTATTAGTACATTTCCGACCGATACCGGTTTCAACATGTCACGCAATTCTTGCTGCGCCACAGCTAAAACCTTGAATGAATGATGGTAGCCCCGGTACGGGTTATATTTGATATGATCACAGTGCGATGGACTTATCGGTCATATCATTGTCAAAAATAATGCCGGTATTCTGATAGTATACAGATACAGACACTAGGCCGCATCCCCCAGGAAAGGGGGGTGGCCGACGGCAAGGCGCACCTCACACCCTCATACGCTCACACTCAGACAACTTAGCCCTTTAGTGCTAAAGGGTCCGGCTGGTAGCCTCTCAACTACACTCTGGGTCACGAGTGCAGTCCGAGGATCCGTCGTCAGCAGCAGGGCCCGACAGTTTTCACTGGTTTACTCCCGGCGCGTCATAATGACCGCCTCTGCCCCCCACCCCCACCCACGATCATCCCAACAGCGGGATGCCAAGGGCGGGAAAGCACATCAGAGCAGCGTCAAAATCATGCCTGTGCATTGCACGCTCACTCGCCACCTCTACATTCATGTCTCTCCTTCCCAACGCCTGCTTCAGACCATCCATCCACCCAAACTTGGGTCTACCCCTAGGCCTGCGACCACTCGCCTCCGCATTCATCGCCCTTTTCACCAATCTCCCTTCATCCATCCCCTCCATGTGCCCGAACCATCTCAGTACACGCGAATCCACTCTGTTCTCCAACTTCTCCACCATCCCTGTTCTGATTCGAACCACGTCGTTGGTGATCCGGTCTCTCAGCGTTACTCCAGCCATGCTCCTCAAACACTTCATCTCGAAAACATTCAACCTTCTTCTCCCCTCTGCTATCACCCCTCAAGCCTCACCTCCGTAGAGTTATTTTGGGACAACAACACCCTCATACAGCCCTCTCTTTGCTTCCATCCCCAACGTCCTACAGCTCATTACACTCTTTAGTGCACCCAACACTTTACATCCCTCCTTCACTCGCACCAAACTCAGACACTAGCCTACATAGCTTCTTCTCCGAATCCGCAACCAGGGCCGTATCATCAGCAAATGGCAACTGGCTCAACTGCCAACTCCGCCCATTCGCTTCCAACCGTTTCAAGCCACGACCCAGCACACTCGCGTTCACCTCCCTGACCACTCCATCCATATAGAGGTTGAACAGCCAGGGAGACATCACGCAGCCTTGAAACAGTCCCACTTTCACTGTGAACCAATCACTCACCTCGCTCCCCACTCTGACACATGCTCGGCTGTCAGCATAGAAACTCGGCACTGCTTCCAACAGATGCCCGCCCAATCCATACAAACGCAACATTCTCCACAGCGATTCCCTGTCAATTCTGTCGTATGCCTTCTCTAGATCCACGAATGCCCAGAACACATCCTTTCCTTTGACAAGGTCCTTCTCACATACCTGTCTCACTGCAAAAATCTAATCGGTACACCCTCTACCACTCCTAAAGCCACACTGTTCCTCTCCAATTGCGCAGTCCGTACAGTCTCTAATCCTTTTGATCAGCCCTCTCCCGTACAATTTACCAACCACACATAAGAAATTGATACCTCTCGAGTTGCAGCATTCATTTTTATTTCCTTTGCCCTTATATAGCGGAACAATGCAGTCACTGCGCCACTCACTCGGTACCACGCCTGCCGCAAAACACAAGTTCAGTAACCTCACAAATTATTCGACAATCGTTACTTCACCCTTATTCAGGCACTCGGTTGCAACTCCATCCAAACCAGGGGTTTTCCCTGCTTTCATCACGTCTACCGCCTCCTTCACCTCTTCCCTGTTAATGTCCACAACAAGTCTTTCTCCCAAAACTGGCATCCGAGCACCACCTTCCACAGCAACAATGTCAGCCTCTCCGTCATCCTCGACATTCAACAACTCATCAAAATACTCGGCCCACCTCCTCCGTACATTACCACTTTCCAACCACAGCTGGCCGTTTTCATCTTTCACCACTTCCTTCTTTCCGGTCTCTCCCTTTCTCACCCTCTTCACTTCTTTCCAGAACATCGTTTTGTTGTCCTCAAAATTCTGGCACAACCGTCTGCCCCACCTGGCATCAGTGTCCCTTTTGGCTCTCCTCACCACCAGCTTCACCTCGTTTCTCCTCTCTCTGTACCTTTCACAAGCCACCTCCGACTTCACCTGCAAACACTCCTCAAACGCACCTCTTTTCCGTGCCACCGCCAGTTTGACCTCCTCGTTCCACCACTCGCAGCCTTTCCTCCTGCACCCGCCCACATGGCACGCACCACACACCTTCTTCGCACATCTCAGCAACGCATCCCTTAACGTCACCCATTCTTCCTCCACATCTCTCAGATCCTGTTCTCTCACGTTGTCATATTCTTCCTTCAACGCCTTCTGGAACTCCTCGGCTCTACTTTTCACATTCAGTCCACTCACTTTCACTACCTCTCTTCCTCCTCCCACTCATTTGTTGCCCTTCCACTTCTGCTCCACTCTTAATCTACCTTCCACCACCAGATGGTAAGACACTCTGCCACCCTCCCCTCTCAACACCCGCACATCCAACAGCCTCCCCACCACTCTCCCCGATATCAGCACAAAATCCATCAGTGCTCTCTCCACCATTGCACCATGGGCCATCCTTACCCATGTGCTCTTGTGAATATCTCGCATCTTGAACAAACTGTTCCCGACCACCAACTCCTGCCCCATACACAGACCTATCAGGTTTTATCCACTGCCATTTTTACCGGGAACGCCATACCTTCCTATCACATTCTCCACCATTTCATCTCCAACTCTCGCATTAAGGTCACCCAGTACAACTACATGGAAATGACCTCCTAAACTCTCAATACACTCATTCAGGTCAGACCATAATTGCTCCCTCTCCTCTTCACTCCTCTCGCTGCCAGGTCCGTAAGCACTCACAAATGCCCATCTTTATACGCCTAACTTAACTTTCACGCGCATCAATCTTGGGGACACCTCCTTCCATTCGGTAGCGCTACTAGCCAACCGATCACTCAATATCAAGACCACACTTTCTCGTGCCCTACCTTCCTCCACACCATACTTTCTTCCACTTACAACACCAAACTCACATTCATCCTCACCTTTCACTCAGCGCCAACAAATCAAACTTCTTCCTCACAAACATTCTGATAGTGAGTGTATAAAAATCAGCCGGTAGTATTTGGGAGTCGTTTCAAATAGCATATAAAATATTGTAAATGTCTGATTATGGAAGACATGGCATAAATGTTCGGCCCACGTAATTTCATTTCTGGATATATTGCAATTTCTGGTCACTCTTATTTCAGAATACATTAAAAGTTTTTTGTTCGACAGAACTTGTAACCTATCACGTTCAGGTAACCCCAAAAAGTCCTCACAAATGACATGGAAGTGTTAAAAAAATCAATTCAATTGAGTACCTTAAGTTCGAGGGAAAGAACACAAGTCAAGGTACACGTGGCAAGTGACCGTGAGACTTCTGGCTCCATTGCTTGCGTGTTATGGACAGCCCTCTAAAGCACTGGAAAACAAGGGACTCGCTAGAAAAGTAGGATTGCAGCAAGGGCAAATATGCACGGCTTGGGCAATGAGAATACACAAAGGTACTCGAAAATCATGGTCGTACAAATTTTGTATTTTTATGTGACAAGCCACAGAAGGCGAAGGTCAAAGAATTTTCTTTTTGGTTTGTGCTTGATCAAAAATAGGTTTCATTGCATGAAAAGGGGATCTATATAGCTAAAATCTGACACTCCCATAATTCCTCGAATGTCCTATTATACACTGACAGAAAACACGAGCGAATGATTAAAAATTTTGCACCAGAGCATAAACGACAGAAAAAACATGCATGAACACAGGCGAGTTGACAAACAATCCAGGAATAAACTTTGAACGTGCAAACAGCAATCAATCATCCTGTTCTTCAAGTCAATAAATTCGCGTGTTTTGATATCCAATTGGTTCCATCACAACTCTAGTGCGCTAGCAGCCTAGCAAATATTGCGAGGGCACTATTGTCGCCAGAATGGGCAACCAGTCTAGGAATGTAATAATTGAAACAATTGGTTGAACCAATAATGAGGCTTGCAATTGTGTTGCTTCACAGGTCGGGTAACCTCGTCTGACGACAAACTAGAGCACCACGGAAAGTAGTCAGAGCACCACAGAGAGTAGCTAGAGCACCACGGAAAGTAGCCATAGCACCAGTAATCAAAATTGGGCATGACAAAGGGATTCAATGACTGGGGTATTTAAATCTTAGCTGGGTGGGTGTTTGGAAGCCCTCAAGTTCCCATAATTCGACCATGAAAAAAAAATGAAGATGAATTTACGGATTAATTTTAATTTGTGTCTTTTCTTTTTGTTTTGGTTACAGTTTCAAAAAATGGGAGCTACAACAGCGAATGCACACTTACGTGCGGGAATACAGATGGAAAGCTTGTATGTTTGCATGTATAAACACATGAATAGACATACAGCCGTTTGCCCCTACTTAGGAGTGAGGCTAAGTTATATGTTAGGCTGACACAGATGGGGAGGCGCCCAATCTCATCGCCACTCGACTGTCTTGTCCATGCCGAGGCTAGAACTCGCTACATGCAACACCATAGGCTAACTCTGCAGTCGGACACGCTAACCACTTAGTCACAAGGACATCATATTAGAAATGAGTTCCCTCCCCTCCATTTATTCTAACTGGGGCGGGTATTTATTGAGAGACTGCGTTTCACATTGTTATATGTCAGGTTCATCTGTCAGGTCAAAATCCTGCTATTTGTTTTCAAGTTACTGCTATATTGTGATTCATTGAGGTAATCAACAGCTATATGTTATTAATTCTCAAAAAGATCTACTATTATTAATCTGAATCCTGATAACCGGTAAACTCGTGCTTAAGTTCCTGTGTCAGGACTCATGATATAACAAGGTAGAACAAAGACAGAAATAGTTCACTCTTAATACAGTTGACGGTTTTCAATCCTTTGAATTGGAAAATGACTAAATCGATTCTACTATAAAATATTACCCAATTGAGAAAATACCTACTGGCTTGCTTATCTCATCATTTATTTCGGAGACTTCATTCCGTGCGTTCAGAAGAACAAACTAAGCCTTCAGTGATGGTGAACATTACTTTAAACACAGCAACTGCATTTGTGTTCAGAAGGGCTTCCCAATGTTCCGTTCCATGCAGAAGTTGTGCTTTGGAATGCTATTCTCTTTTTCTTTGTTCTGGAGCATCCGGGAAAGCACTAAATTTGATTTCCATCTACTTTTATTGCCAGGGTTACTGCGACAGGGACTTTCTTCGCGATCGCCTTCACTCACATTCAAATGAGGGCAAAGACAGATAACATAAAATGCACCTCCACGGGTAAATTATTACGCTCGGTATTCAGAAAGAGAGTTAGCACTTATCCATTTCTTAATTTTAGGCAGCGAATATTCATTAGGATTGAAACATAATTGATAACGCGACTTTATGGAGACATGAAAACTTTCCGAAATCATACCACTCTCAACGTTTGCAAGGAATTCCGCAGCAGAATTAAAGCACCGGAAATAAACAACTTCTCAAAAACTTTTCCTCTCTAAATATCTTTCTTGAGTGGGAAATTTATGACCTTTCAAAGTTCAAATTTCCAGTAATAGTTTCTGTATTTTTTGGTTTTTCACTGAGGCAACGGTTTGTGTTTGCAATTGGACGGCAGCCCAGTATGGAGCACAGCGGAAAACGAGGGCAAGAATTGCCGAGAAACTGGGCTGTTGCCTGGCTGAGTTTATTTGTAACATTCATTCTTATGTAATCGTTAGATTGAATTAATAGTTGGAGTGTATCTGGACTATAGCATTCGGTATGGTCAAGAACATTGCTGTGTAATGAAGTCTAATATATTCAATATACTCATATCAAGGTGTCAGTACCATTCCTATGGGAGATGTACATCTGATGACAAAATGATGTTGCATTGTTTATGAATTACATTTTGTCGCCAATATTAGAAATCATTTTTCCTTTTAGATGTTTACCAATCATTGCTATGATAATTGTATCAGAGCCTACGCTGACTATTATTCAGAATTTAACTGAGTAGGATTAGTTGCAATTCATGGTTGGCAATCAGATGACCTTTTGACATTGACGGACGGAACAGTTAAATTATTTGCTCATCATAACTGAAATCCGATGTTTTACAGCCTGTATAAGAGCACGAATGAATAAATTAGTTTACTTAAACATAAATGAAAGATTTGCATATCTTTCAGGTTTCGTCCTTCCCATATCTAAACAAGATGACGTCTAAAATTATGAAGTAGAGGCAATAAATTTCTGCCAGAATAGTGGGCGGACGCTGTATCCCCCCATCTGTGGAGGGGACGCAGCATCCCACTCCTGTGCAGCAGACGTAACATCCCCCATCTGTGGAGCGGACGCAGCATCCCACTCCTGTGCAGCAGACGCAACATCCCCCATCTGTGGAGCGGACGCTTTATCTCCCCATCTGTGGAGCGGACGCAGCATCCCCCCATCTGTGGAGCGGACGCAGCATCCCACTCCTGCGCAGCAGACGCAACATCCCCCATCTGTGGAGCCGACGCAGCATCCTACTCCTGTGCAGCAGACGCAACATCCCCTATCTGTGAATCGTACGGAGCATCCCCCCATCTATGGAGTGGACGCAGCATCCCTCCATCTGTGAAGCGGACTCAGTATCCCCACTCTGTGGAGCGGACGCAGCATACCCCCCGCCATCTATGAAGTGGACGCAACCTCCCCCCATCTCCAAAAGAGGTGATTTACAATCTGATTGCGGCGAAAATGAGCACTTTTATTTAACAAGGAGTAAAAATCTGTTTTATTAATAATTTGTTACGCAGCTGCGTCAGTACTGCTTTGATAAATGTTCGACATGGATCTTCTATCTGCAAAGGAGGAGCCCCTGAGTTTATAGAAGGATATAAGCTAATCATTCCGAGCTGTTATTGGGAAGAAGAAGTTGTTTATTTATTAAATTAGTAACATGTTGAAATTCAATACGAGCATCACATTGCTTATGTAAGAAAAACCAACTATCTACTAAATTTCAGGCCTTCCTAATCACCTTTGTCATAAAGCAATGACCTTTCCCAGAAAGAATCCCTTATGATTGTGGTGTGTTAAATACTTGAGATCGACTTATTTGTGAAGGTTACATTACATCAAAATATCCTGAAAAGCATGAAAGTAAAGAGTTCATAGACACAACAAACCAAAAAACTGAAAAGATCGTTTGGAATACAATCATGATGGTGTGAACAACACTGCACTGATCGGATCGCAATCCACTGACGGGCTTCTAATATTTCTATTATCGAAAGGATAATACGGCCTAAACTTCCTTGTCAAAGCTATCCACGTCAATTTGATGTTTTCCACTATTGCTAGTGTCATTAATAAAACTTGAAGCATAAAAGAATAGACGAAAATCAGCTGCTCCTCGCAAAGTAAATTCTGTGTATATCTGATGCATTAAATTATATTTTCAACGAAGTTGTCATTGATTTACTTGATGGGTTAGATAAGACACACACAGCTCTTTAATTCAGGAGAGGAAAATAAAA
>SDVV010006065.1:0-18723 GCA_016164225.1 Gammarus roeselii
TCGTGTGTGAGCAACAGTAGATCATGCTAGTTATATATTGTCGTGTGTGAGCAACAGTAGATCATGCTAGTTATATATTGTCGTGTGTGAGCAACAGTAGATCATGCTAGTTATATATTGTCGTGTGTGAGCAACAGTAGATCATGCTAGTTATATATTGTCGTGTGTGAGCAACAGTAGAGCATGCTAGTTATATATTGTCGTGTGTGAGCAACAGTAGATCATGCTAGTTATATATTGTCGTGTGTGAGCAACAGTAGATCATGCTAGTTATATATTGTCGTGTGTGAGCTACAGTAGATCCGAGTAAAGTGTTTCAGATGAAGACTAACTAAAATTAACAACCAGTTTGGATGTTTTTGTGAACGCTTGTTTAATATTGAAATAGTATCTATATCTATCAAGTTCTTCATTAAAGGGTATTCATCATTCATAGACTTATAGTTTTATCTATACGTCTATGAATAATGCTTTCTTATTATTTGATACAGTTTAATCAACGTCTTCAAGTTACCGCATGTATAATTTGGTCATCAAATTGACGACATCTACAAGTTAATGGAATGTATCATCTGTTTTATTATTAGTTACGAAATGAGTGTAGCACGTTGAAATTGGTCACATCACGTGGTATGATATAATTCCTTGATGTATTCCTCGACAATGGTTTGCCTAGGATGACACGCTGACCAGGAATGTAGTCTAGGCATAATTTTTAACAAAAATCAATTATTCCATCCATGGAGTTGAGTACAATCTTGGTTTCGATCGAAGTCTAGCGAAATTCACTGTGGAAACTCAAAATAAAAGAATACCCTCTTACAATATTTAAAAAAATCCCCAACCGACCTCATATTTCTATAGTTCATTCAGCTTCTCCAACGCAACTTCTTCCATATTTGGTCCTTTCCTCAACGTGTCTATGACCTCTAACCCTTTAAAGCGTCTATAGCAATAGCATTACTACTACTATGGGTTTGGGCGGACGCCGCCCTGACCATCTGAGTCGTGGCTCCATAGAATCGTGTTCCAGCTGGTCTACTGCCCTTCTTGACCTCAGTTGTAAACTTCGAAACACATACTTTTTTCACGTTCCTAGTCTGTTTGTATAGACGAAGCAACATTCCTGTTGCGCCAGGAAAGCGGAAGTCTAAAGGTCAGAGGGCATGCAATTCTTCAACCGCAAGCATCGGTCGCCTGGACCTGATTATATTTAGTGGCGTCTATACATGAACATGATTTAGTGATGTCTATGCATGAACATGATTTAGTAGCGTCTATGCATGAACATGATTCTGTGGCGTCCATACATGAACATGATTCTGTGGCGTCTATACATGAACATGATTTAGTAGCGTCTATACATGAACATGATTCTGTGGCGCCTATACATGAACATGATTCTGTGGCGTCTATTCATGAACATGATTTAGTGGCGTCTATACATGAACATGATTCTGTGGCGTCTATACATGAACATGATTTTGTGGCGTCTATACTGGAACATGATTTAGTAGCATCTATACATGAACATGATTTAGTGGCGTCTATACATGAACATGATTTTGTGACGTCTATACTGGAACATGATTTAGTAGCATCTATACATGAACATGATTTAGTGGCGTCTATGCATGAACATGATTTAGTGGCGTCTATACAGGAGTATGATTTAGTAGCGTCTATACATGAACATGATTTAGTAGCGTCTATGCATGAACATGATTTAATAGCGTCTATACATGAACATGATTTAGTAGCGTCTATGCATGAACATGATTTAGTAGCGTCTATACATGAACATGATTTAGTAGCGTCTATGCATGAACATGATTTAGTAGCGTCTATGCGTGAACATGATTTAGTAGCGTCTATGCATGAACATGATTTAGTAGCGTCTATACATGAACATGATTTAGTAGCGTCTATACATGAACATGATTTAGTGGCGTCTATACATGAACATGATTTAGTAGCGTCTATACATGAACATGATTTAGTGGCGTCTATATATGAACATGATTTTCCACTCGTTCGAAAAAAGACTGAGATATTAGAGTATTGCATGTAAGTTGTTATGTTGCATCTCAATGCATGATGATTTCTCCCAGCTCATATGAATTATTTCTCCTTGCTCATATGAGTTATTTCTCCGAGCTCATATAAGTTATTTCTCCTAGCTCATATGACTTATTTCTCCGAACTCATATGAGTTATTTCTCCTAGCTCATATGATTTATTTCTCCTAGCTCATATGAGTTATTTCTCCTAGCTCATATGAGTTATTTTTCCTAGCTCATATGAGTAATTTCTCCTAGCTCATATGAGTTATTTCTCCTAGCTCATATGAGTTATTTCTCCTAGCTCATATGAGTTATTTCTCCTAGCTCATATGAGTTATTTCTCCTAGCTCATATGAGTTATTTCTCCTAGCTCATATGAGTTATTTCTCCTAGCTCGTATGAGTTATTTCTCCTAGCTCATACGAGTTATTTCTCCCAGCTCATATGAGTTATTTCTCCTAGCTAATATTAATTATTTTTCTATCTCATATGAGTTATTTCTCCTAGCTCATATGAGTTATTTCTCCTAGCTCATATGAGTTATTTCTCCTAGCTCATATGAGTTATTTCTCCTAGCTCATATGAATTATTTCTCCTAGCTCATATGAGTGGTTTCTCCTAGCTCATATGAGTTTTTTTTTTAATGATTTGACGGGAGAATTAGTTCTGAGGAATCATTTGTTTTGATTGAGCTCATAATGATAATCATTATATTGAGAGACGGTTTGTTCATTGAAATTCAAATCGCGTTTGCTTTTGCTTCATTAGACCAAAACATTTCTAATTTGGCCCCTTGAAAGCCCAATCACCAATACATGTTCTCAAAAATCGATTCCTTGCACAATGATCTGTAGGTTGTAATTTGTAAAACTGATCATGAAAAGCCTAAACAATGGACCTAGTTCAACAATGTGTGAATGAATATGCCTCGGAGGCCTATTGCTCAGGTTATTGCCCACGTTTTAGTTTGGTTTCCAGCTGCCATGACACTGACGTACGCACGCTGCATAATATTGAACTTCAAATTTCAATTACAATATTGTATGTTTGTATGACTATATTTCCGGAAGGGGTGATCCTGAAATGTTTTGCCTGTTGCGAAAACATTTTTTTTATTAAATCCAATTATTAGAAATGCACATTTAACATATTCATTTATTAACTCTAGTGCAATGTGAGCAAACATCTGTATTTCAATATGAATGTTCGTCCGCTTCACCGTCTAATTGCTCGTGAAAGTGTGCGGTGGACGCGTACGCCGAGAAAGCTTTCTATAGGCCTATTGTTATTCATATATTGGGGACAGGAGCTTGGCAGAAACCTCCGTGGAATAAGAACAATAGAAATAGGCATAAATTAGTAATCGTTCATGTGGATGAACGTTTTTGATTTATTGAACTCAGAGGTAAAATCTATGTTCACTTCTCATATTTTTCCCATTGAAATTCTGTTCAAGAAAATCATGTTTGAGTGATACAAATGGCAGTGAATTTTATAACAACCAATGATAGTAAATTATTTCAAAAGGTCAATCTCAGTGGCCCGGTTTCCAATTAAGCTCATCAATGATAGACGAGTAATTAATTAATTATTGAACACCACCGTGTGAGGCAGGAATTGCAAGACCACCGTGTGAGGCAGGAATTGCAAGACCACCATGTGAGGCAGGAATTGCAAGACCACCGTGTGAGGCAGGAATTGCAAGACCACCATGTGAGGCAGGAATTGCAAGACCACCATGTGAGGCAGGAATTGCAATTCCACCGTGTGAGGCAGGAATTGCAAGACCACCGTGTGAGGCAGGAATTGCAAGACCACCGTGTGATTAAGGAATTTGTCTGACCACCGTGTGAGGCAAGAATTGCAAGACCACCATGTGAGGCAGGAATTGCCTGACCACCGTGTGAGGCAAGAATTGCAAGACCACCGTGTGAGGCAGGAATTGCATGACCACCGTGTGAGGCAAGAATTGCAAGACCACCGTGGGAGGTAGGAATTGCATGACCACCATGTGAGGCAGGAATTGCAAGACCACCGTGTGAGGCAATAGTTGCAAGACCACCGTGTGAGGTAGGAATTGCAAGACCACCGAGTGAGGTAGGAATTGGGAGACCACCATGTGAGGCAGGAATTGCAAGACCACCGTGTGAGGCAGGAATTGCAAGACCATCGTGTGAGGCAGGAATTGCAAAACCACCGTGTGAGGTAGGAATTGCAAGACCACCGTGTGAGGTAGGAATTGCAAGACCACCATGTGAGTCAGGAACTGCAACACCATCATGTGAGGCAGGAATTGCAAGACCACCGTGTGAGGTAGGAATTTGCAAGACCACCATGTGAGGCAGAAATTGCAAGACCACCGTGTGAGGCAGGAGTTGCAAGACCACCGTGTGAGGTAGGAATTGCAAGACCACCGAGTGAGGTAGGAATTGGGAGACCACCATGTGAGGCAGGAATTGCAAGACCACCGTGTGAGGCAGGAATTGCAAGACCATCGTGTGAGGCAGGAATTGCAAAACCACCGTGTGAGGTAGGAATTGCAAGACCACCGTGTGAGGTAGGAATTGCAAGACCACCATGTGAGTCAGGAACTGCAACACCATCATGTGAGGCAGGAATTGCAAGACCACCGTGTGAGGTAGGAATTTGCAAGACCACCATGTGAGGCAGAAATTGCAAGACCACCGTGTGAGGCAGGAGTTGCAAGACCACCGTGTGAGGTAGGAATTGCAAGACCACCGAGTGAGGTAGGAATTGGCAGACCACCATGTGAGGCAGGAATTGCAAGACCACCGTGTGAGGTAGGAATTGCAAGACCACCGAGTGAGGTAGGAATTGGAAAACCACCATGTGAGGCAGGAATTGTAAGACCACCGTGTGAGGCAGGAATTGCAAGACCACCGTGTGAGGCAGGAAATGCAAGACCATCGTGTGAGGCAGGAATTGCAAGACCACCGTGTGAGGTAGGAATTGCAAGACCACCGAGTGAGGTAGGAATTGGAAGACCACCATGTGAGGCAGAAACTGCAACACCACCATGTGAGGCAGAAACTGCAACACCATCATGTGAAAAAGGAATTGCACCACCACCATGTAAGTCAGGAACTGCAACATCATCATATGAGGCAGGAATTGGAACACCACCATATGAGGCAGGAATTGCAACACCACCATATGAGGCAGGAATTGCAACGCCACCATATGAGGCAGGAATTGTAACACCACAATATAAGGCAGGAATTGCAACACTACTATATGAGTTTGGAAATGCCACACCACTATATGAGGCTGGAATTGCAACACTACCATATGAGGCAGGATTGCGACGCCACCATATGAGGCAGGATTGCAACAAAATTACGTGAAGGAGGAATTGCAACACCACCATATGAGGCAGGAAATGCTACACCACCATATGAGGCAGGATTGCAACACCACCACATTGGGCAGGATTGCAACACCACCATATGAGACAGGATTGCAACACCATCATATGCGGCAGGATTGCAGCACCGCCATGTGAGGCAGGATTGCAACACTACCATATGAGGCTGGAATTGCTACACCACCATATGAGGCCGGATTTCAATACCACCATATGAGGCAGGATTGCAACACCACCATATGAGGCAAGATTGCAACACCACCATGTGAGGAAAGATTGCAACACCTCCATTTGAGGCAGGAATTGCAACACCACCATATGATGCAAGATTGCAACACCCCCATATGAGGCCAGATTGCAACACCACCATATGAGGCAGGATTGCAACACCACCATATGAGGCAGAAATTGCTACACCATCGTATCAGGCAGGAATTGCTTCACCACCGTATGAGGCAGGATTGCAACACCACCATATGAGGCAGGAATTGCAACACTACCATATGAGGCAGGAATTACAACACCACCATATGAGGCTGGAATTGCCACACCACCATATGAATGGAATGGCAACACCACCAAATGAGACAGGATTGCAACACAACCATATGAGGCTGGAATGGCAATGCCACCATAAGAGACAGTAATTGAAACACCACCATATGAGGCAGGATTGCAACACCACCATATGAGGCTGGAATTGCAACACCACCATAAGAGACAGTAATTGCCACACCACCATACGAGGCAGGATTGCAACACCACCATATGAGGCTGGAATTGCAACACCACCATATGAGGCAGGATTGCAACACCACCATATGAGGCTGGAATTGCAACACCACCATAAGAGACAGTAATTGCAACACCACCTTATGAGGCAGGATTGCAACACCTCCATATGAGGCAGGAATTGAAACACCTCCATATGAGGGAGGAATTGTAGGAATTGGGTTCGGCTTCACATTTGAGAACAAATGTAATTAATCCAAACAATAATTACATAATAATAACGATATTTTGATGTCCTGCATGCTGACGTTCAGCGCCATATGCAGTCAAGGAATTATAATTGAAAAGAGCAATCAATATCTTAGCTGCTGCACACTCGTCACGGATCACCTTCTTTCTAATATATTTTCAGTGATGGAATGGAGGCAGTCCACCTATTATCACGTTGTTGTTATAAAGATCAATCAATATGAGGGCTTTTCATTTTAAAGTCATGATATGAATCAAGGCATGTTAAAAAGGGGAGAACATGCATTTGAATAGCCAAAAAACAGACATTGAGAACTTTTTTGCGAAAATGTGTATCATAGTACGACTTTGACGAATTTAAATTGCCTAGATGAATGAATTGCAGAGGTATTTAATTGCCTAGATGAAAGGATTGCTGATGTATTTAATTGCCTAGATGAATGTATTACAGATGTATTTCATTGCTTAGGTGAATGTATTGCAGATGTATTTAATTGCCAGATGAATTAATTTGCCAAGATGAATGTATTGTGGATGTATTTGATTCCCTAGATGAAAGTATTGAAGATGCGTTTAATTGCCTAGTTGAATGTATTGTAGATGTATTTAATTGCCTAGATGAATGTTTTGCATATGTATTTAAGTGCTTAGATGAATGAATGTATTGCAGATGTATTTACTTGCCGAGATGAATATATTGCAGATGTATTTAATTGTCTAGATGAATGTATTGCAGACGTATTTAATTGCCTAGATGAATGTATTGCAGATGTATTTACTTGCTTAGATGAATATATTGCAGATGTATTTAATTGCCTAGATGAATGTATTGCAGATGTATTCAATTGCCTAGATGAATGTATTGCAGATGTATTTAATTGCCTAGATGAATGCTTTACAGATGTTCATGTGAACAGTGAACATCATTCTGGAGAATACAAAACAAGGTGCTTGCAGTTCCCTCCCACAATATTTGTTTAAACAAAAACATTGGGAGTACAGAGCATAGACGTCGAGCCATTCATCATCTGATTTAGAATTTTTCATAAAGTGACGTAGAGATACAGAGATGCAGACACCAGCCCAATCCTCCTGGAAAGTGGGGTGGCTGAAGGCAAGGCACCCCTCACACGCTTCTCAAGCACTCTCAAACGCATACAATCGTTTCCCTTTGGCGATAAAGGTTCAGGCCAGCAGCGCCTAGCAGCTCACATAGTGTGTTCGGAGTGAGGTTCGAGATCAGTGTCAGAAGCAGGGCCCGACAGCGATTACTGGTTTGTCCCTGCTGCGTCAGAGTTGCCGGGTCCTTCCCCACCCAGGTCTAGCACGTTACTCAAACAGACGACAAGGGCTGAAAAGCACATAACAGCCGCGCCAAAACTCATTCATTCACAATCATTCTCTACTCACGCATATTCATTGCACCCTTTCTCGCTACCTCCTCACTTGATGCCTCTCCTGCCGAACGCACGCGAAATAGAATAACTGCTTTCAATGCATTATTTCCTCTCCGCGAGGAGTGGCTCCTTAATTTTGTCATTTCCCAGAAGAATTCCCTCATTGCGTGGCTCGGCGCTGTTTTCCCAAGATACTTGACGACATTTCTCACCAATGCTTAATAGATTGTCATCAAAGAGCAGCGCCAAAGTGTAAGCTCTGTTTACTGGGCGGATCCTTGTGTTGGACTGTTGAGGGAGCCGTACATGTGCATGTGTTCTTAGTGTTGGACTGTTGAGGGAGTCATACATGAGTGTTCTTAGTGTTAGACTGTTGAGAGAGCTGTACATGTGTGTTCTTAGTGTTGGACTGTTGAGGGAGTCATACATGAGTGTTCTTAGTGTTGGACTGTGGAGGGAGCCATACATCTGTGTTGTTAGTGTTGGACTGTTGAGGGAGCTATACATGTGTATTCTTAGTGTTGGACTGTTGAGGAAGCTGTAAATGTGTGTTCTTAGTGTTGGACTGTTGAGGGAGCCATACATCTGTGTTCTTAGTGTTGGACTATTGAGGAAGCCATACATGTGTATTCTTAGTGTTGGACTGATGAGAGAGCTGTAGATGTGTGTTCTTAGTGTTGGACTGTTGAGGGAGCCATACATGTGTATTCTTAGTGTTGGACTGTTGAGGAAGCTGTAAATGTGTGTTCTTAGTGTTGGACTGTTGAGGAAGCCATACATGTGTATTCTTAGTGTTAGACTGTTGAGAAAGCTGTAAATGTGTGTTCTTAGTGCTGGACTGATGAGGGAGCCACTCATGTGTGCTCTTAGTGTTGGACTGTTGTAGAAGCTGTAAATATGTGTTCTTAGTGTTGGACTGTTGAGGGAGCCATTCATGTGTGTTCTTAGTGTTGGACTGTTGTAGAAGCTGTAAATGTGTGTTTTTAGTGTTGGACTGTTGTAGAAGCTGTAAATGTGTGTTCTCAGTGTTGGACTGTTGTAGGAGCTGTAAATGTGTGTTGTCAGTGTTGGACTGTTGAGGAAGCTGTAAATGTGTGTTCTTAGTGTTGGACTGTTGAGGAAGCTGTAAATGTGTGTTCTTAGTGTAGGACTGTTGAACGAGCCATTCATGTGTGTTCTTAGTGTTACACTGTTGAAGAAGCTGTAAATGTGTGTTCTTAGTGTTGGACTGTTGTAGAAGCTGTGTATGTGTGTTCTTAGTCTTGGACTGTTGTACAAGCTGTAAATGTGTGTTCTTAGTGTTGGACTGTTGTAGGAGCTGTAAATTCGTGTTCGTAGTGTTTGACCGTTGAGGAAGCTGTAAATTTGTCTTCATAGTGTTGGACTGTTGGGAAAGCTGTAAATGTGTGTTCTTAGTGTTGGACTGTTGTAGGAGCTGTAAATGTATGCTCTTAGTGTTGGACTGTTGAGGGAGCTGTAAATGTGTGTTCCTATTGTTGGACTGTCGTAGGAGCTGTAAATGTGTGTTCGTAGTGTTGGACTGTTGACGGAGCTGTAAATGTGTGTTCGTAGTGTTGGACTGTTGAGGAAGCTGTAAATGTGTGTTCGTAGTGTTGGACTGTTGAGGGAGCTGTAAATGTGTGTTCGTAGTGTTGGACTGTTGAGGGAGCTGTAAATGTGTGTTCTTAGTGTTGGACTGTTGAGGTAGCTGTAAATGTGTGTTCTTAGTGTTGGACTGTTGAGGAAAACATATATGAGTATTCTTAGTGTTAGACTGTTGAGAAAGCTGTAAATGTGTGTTCTTAGTGTTGGACTGATGAGGGAGCCACTCATGTGTGTTCTTAGTGTTGGACTGTTGTAGAAGCCGTAAATATGCGTTCTTAGTGTTGGCCTGTTGAGGGAGCCATTTATGTGTGTTCTTAGTGTTGGACTGTTGTAGAAGCTGTAAATGTGTGTTTTTAGTGTTGGACTGTTGTAGAAGCTGTAAATGTGTGTTCTTAGTGTTAGACTGTTTCAGAAGCTGTAAATGTGTGTTCATAGTGTTGGACTGATGAGGGAGCCACTCATGTGTGTTCTTAGTGTTGGACTGTTGTAGAAGCCGTAAATATGCGTTCTTAGTGTTGGACTGTTGAGGGAGCCATTTATGTGTGTTCTCAGTGTTGGACTGTTGTAGAAGCTGTAAATGTGTGTTCTTAGTGTTGGACTGTTGTAGAAGCTGTAAATGTGTGTTCTCAGTGTTGGACTGTAGAGGAAGTTGTAAATGTGTGTTCTTAGTCTTGGACTGTTGTAGAAGCTGTAAATGTGTGTTCTTAGTGTTGGACTGTTGTAGGAGCTGTAAATGTGTGTTCGTGGTGTAGGACTGTTGAGGGAGCTGTAAATGTGTGTTCATATTGTTGGACTGTTGAGGAAGTTGTAAATGTGTGTTCTTAGTCTTGGACTGTTGTAGAAGCTGTAAATGTGTGTTCTTAGTCTTGGACTGTTGTAGAAGCTGTAAATGTGTGTTCTTAGTGTTGGACTGTTGTAGGAGCTGTAAATGTGTGTTCGTAGTGTTGGACTGTTGAGGAAGCTGTAAATGTGTGTTCATAGTGTTGGACTGTTGAGAAAGCTGTAAATGTGTGTTCTTAGTGTTGGACTGATGTAGGAGCTGTAAATGTATGCTCTTAGTGTTGGACTGTTGAGGGAGCTGCAAATGTGTGTTCCCATTGTTGGACTGTTGTAGGAGCTGTAAATGTGTGTTCGTAGGGTTGGACTGTTGAAGAAGCTGTAAATGTGTGTTCGTAGTGTTGGACTGTTGAGGGAGCTGTAAATGTGTGTTCGTAGTGTTGGACTGTTGAGGGAGCTGTAAATGTGTGTTCTTAGTGTTGGACTGTTGAGGAAGCTGTAAATGTGTGTTCGTAGTGTTGGACTGTTGAGGGAGCTGTTAACGTGCGTTCGTAGTGTTGGACTGTTGAGGGAGCTGTAAATGTGTGTTCGTAGTTTTGGACTGTTGAGGAAGCTGTAAATTTGTGTTCGTAGTGTTGGACTGTTGAGGAAGCTGTAAATGTTTGTTCGTAGTGTTGGACTGTTGAGGGAGCTGTTAATGTGTGTTCTTTGTGTTGGACTGTTGAGGAAGCTGTAAATGTGCGATGCTCAGCATTGAAATGGCCTCCGAACTCAGTGTCAAAAGTGGGCGTATTCCAAGCTATGCATTCAAAAAACAATATGTTGATTTGCCGATCAATCGAGAAAAATATACTGCAATGGCAATCCGTTTGTCCAGAGACTTCTTTGGCTATTATGTATTAAGCATATAAATAATTTAGATTAGGCCGTTTGATCGATACTGCCCACGAAAACGCACTTATTCCTCAACTGCCTCTTGGGAAAACATTGGGAGGATCATACTTTCTACCAGTATCTCGGGAAAACATTGGGAGGAGCATACTTCCTATCTGTCTCTCGGGAAAAGATTGGGAAGATCATACTCCTTATCTGTATCTAGGGAAAACATTGGGAGGATCATACTTCTTAACTGCATCTTGGGAAAACATAGGGAGGAACATACTCTCTACCTGTATTTCGGGAAAACATTGGGAGGATCATACTCCCTATCTATGTCTCGGGAAAACATTGAGAGAATCTTATACCCTAACTGCATCTAGGGAAAACATTGGGAGGAACATACTCCCTATCTGTATCTCGGGTAAACATTGGGAGGATCATACTCCCTATCTGTATCTCGGGAAAACATTGGGAGGATCGTACTCCCAATCTGTATCTCGGGAAAACATTGGGATTATCATACTCCTTATCTGTATCTCGGGAAAACATCGGGAGGGTCATCCTCCCTTTCTGTATCTTGGGAAAACATTGGGAGGATCATACTATCTATCTTCATCTCGGGAAAACATTGGGAGGATCATACTCCCTATATGTAACTCTGTAAAACATTTGGAGGAGCATACTCCCCATCTGTATCCCGGGAAAACATTGGGAGGATCATACTGTCTATCTCCATCTCGGGAAAACATTGGGAGGATCATACTTTCTATCTGTATTTCCGGAAAACATTGGGAGGATCATACTGCCTATATACATCTCGGGAAAACTTGGGGAAGATCATCGGCAGCTACGCTGTAATCCGAGATCTGTATCTCGGGAAAACATTAGGAGGATCATACTCCCGAGCTTTTCTCGGGAAAATATTGGGAGGATCATACTCCCTATCTGTATCTCGAGAAAACATTGGGTGGACCTGAACAAGTGTCCTGGAGTTCGATAGCCCCGTGATGGAATTATGATCATGACTTGCAATTTCTAGTGGCGCGCCCTCCCGAATGGTTGATACGTGAAGTGAGTGTAACTTCGTATACGTGAAATGACTTACAAGGGTGTAAGTCATGGTAGGAATATCATAAATGTGTACAAATTAGTTGGAATATCATGAGGATGTCAGTCATAACAGGAATGTCATGCTGGTGGGAGTCATAGTAGAAATGTCATGCTGGTGTAAGTCATGGCAAGAATGTCATGCTGGTGTAAGTCATAGCAGGAATGTCATGCTGGTGTAAGTCATAGCAGGAATGTCATGCTGGTGTAATTCATAGCAGGAATGTCATGCTGGTTTAGGTCATAGCAAGAATGTCATGCTGGTGTAAGTCATAGCAGGAATGACATGCTGGTGTAAGTCTTAACAGGAATGGCATGCTGGTGTAAGTCATAGCAGGAATGTCATGCTGGTGTAAGTCATAGCAGGAAAGTCATGCAGGTGTAAGTCATAACAGGAATGTCATGCTGGTGTAAGTCATAGCAGGAATGTCATGCTGGTGTGTGTCATAGCAGGAATGTCATGCTGGTGTAAGTCATAACAGGAATGTCATGCTGCTCTATGCGAAGTTTGAAATTAATAAAAATGTGAGAATGTGTTGGAATTTCATCAGGGGGATAAGTCATAATGGAAATGAAAGAATACAAGTCTTGGTAGGACTATCATATGGGTGAAAGTATGGTAAAAATATCACGAGGGTGTAATCAGAGAAGGAACATCAAGTAGCTGTGAGTCTCGGCAGGAAAATCATAAGGGTGTACAAATATCATAGGGGTATAGGTTTGGATAGAAATTTTCTAAGTGTGTGAATTTTTGATATGAATATCAATGAGTGAGTTTTGAGGGTGACTCATCAGTTTATGCCTCATACGGTTAATCATATTGAAAGTAACAGTTTAAATGATCTGGGATTAGTTCATGATAAGCCATCATTGGTCTCAAATTTGGTAAAATAAATGTGTATACAACAAATTTTGTATAAATAAGAAATTAATTGACGAATCTGTTGATTCGGGTAGATTATATGATCTAAGTTGATTGTAGGATTTTTTTGACACACGAGTTTGTTCCCACGAACATTTCTTTATTTGAACCTTCACAAACATTTATAAAAGTAACTGCAGCAGGGAAAGGATCTTATTCTCAACATGACCTTTCCACGCTGATTCCACCCCATCTTCATGTCCGGCACCGCACCGCAGGTCTTCAAAACGCGTCAAAAGAACAAGACTTCCAGCCTACACCCATGATTCTATTCGCCGTGGGAGGCAAGTGCACGACCGACACGTGAGCAGTGGATACATGCGGCAAATACTGCGGAATAATTAATTAAGAACTCTTGTTGTTTCGAGGATACGCGGGTAATTGTTCGCTCCACTGTATCTTGGCTACGCTATTGTCCGCTCCACTGTATCCTGGCAACGTTACATTACGTCAGGCCACACACTCCTGGTTCACAGCTGGGATTTAAAGTGTGTTAGTTACATCGGCCGTCCAATGGTAATCCTACCGAATCATGTATGTTGTTACCTCAGTTAATAGCACAGCAGATTTTTCGTACAAAATACTATGACGAATAAGTATTGAACTGTAATGAAGGGCTTAATAAGTTACTCTAACTGTCCGACTGTACAAGCAGTGCATGTGTCTCGAGTAGAGCCAAGACTAGAGGCCCCAGCTTATCATGAAATAACAACAGTCCAGGAACTTAGTTTGGGGTAACGAGGGGAACTGATTTCTTAAAGGTCGTTTCCTGAGCTTTGTTTTAACGCCGACAGGACTTTAGGAGTTTGTGTTCTGATCAACGAGACGGCGCTGGGTTTGCTGCTGCGTTTATTAGATCAATAGTACGTCGCCTGCCAAACTTCAAAGTATTGGGGTGGCCGGCTGAGAGACTTTCACCAAAGAGTTGATGATGCTTAAGCATTATTTCAAAACCGGTGCAATGTAAGGCGGCAGCTACGCTGTAATCCGAGATAGACCAAAATATAGATTTGAAGTAAAGTTATATCCATATAAATACATATCATGTTTATTTTTTTGAAATATGATAAAGGATTCCAATAAACCAGTAATTGTTTCATAATGTAGCCCTATGCTATTTTAATAGCACTTAAGCTGCTAATGGGTCTCGAGAAGTAAGCCATTAATGAGCTGCATAAGGTGTGTAGTGTATATTATATAGATTGGGCGTATTTGTTGAGTTCGGTGTTGCAACACGCTGTGATAGCAGCACGCTGAAGCGACGGTCATAGCAGCACGCTGTAGCGACGGTCAAAGCAGCACGCTGTAGCGACGGTGTTAGCAGCACGCTGCAGCGACGGTTATAGCAGCAGCTGTAGCCATGGTTATAGCAGCCCGCTGTGGCGACGGTCATAGCAGTACGCTGTAGCGACGGTTTTAGCAGCACGCTGTAGCGACGGTTATATCAGCAGCTGTGGCGGCGGTTATAGCAGCACGCTGTATCGACGCTATAGCAGCACGCTGTAGCGACATTATAGCAGGCGCATTAGCGACGGTTATAGCAGCAACTATAGCGACGGTTATAGCAGCAGCTGTAGCGACGGTTATAGCAGATGCTTTAACGATGGTTATAGCAACACGCTGTAACGACGGTTATAGCAGCAACTGTAGCGACGGTTATAGCAGCAGCTGTAGCTACGGGTATAGCAGATGCATTAGCGACGGTTAAAGCAGTAGCTGTAACGACGGTTACAGCAACAGCTGTAGCGACGGTTATAGCAGATGCTTTAGCAACAGTTATAGCAGCACGCTGTAGCGACGGTCATAGCAGCACGCTGTAGCGACGTTATAGCAGATGCATTAGCGACGGTTATAGTAGCAGCTGTAACGACGGTTAGAGCAGATGCTTTAACGATGGTTATAGCGACATGCTGTAGCGACGGTTATATCAGCAGCTGTAGCGACGGTAATAGCAGCAGCTGTAGCGACGGTTATAGCAGATGCTTTAGTGATGGTTATAGCAACACGCTGTAGCGACGGTTATAGCAGCAACTGTAGCGACGGTTATAGCAGATGCTTTAGTGATGGTTATAGCAACACGCTGTAGCGACGGTTATAGCAGCAACTGAAGCGACGGTTATAGCAGATGCTTTAGCGATGGTTATAGCAGCACTCTATAGCGACGGTTATAGAAGATGCTTTAGCGATGGTTACAGCAACACGCTGTAATCGAGTCCTAAATACACGAAGGTAAAAAATGAAATAAACGCTAAATGATGACCTCTTTTCGTCCACGGTGCGTTCCCCACAGCGCGTTCTCCACAGCGCGTTCTCCACAGTGCATTCTCCACAGCGCGTTCTCCATAGCGCTTTTCCACAGCTCGTTCTCCACAACGCGCTCTCCACAGCGCGTTCTCCACAGCGCGTTCTCCACAGCGCGTTCACCACAGCGCGTTCTCCACAGCGCGCTCTCCACAGCGCGTTCTCCACAGCGCGCTCTCCACAGCGCGTTCTCCACAGCAAGTTCTCCCCAGCACGTTCTCTACAGCGCGTTCGCCACAGCGCGCTTTCCACAGCGCGTTCTCCACAGCACGTTCTCCACAGCATGTTTTCCACAGCGCGTTCTCCACAGCGCGTTCTCCACAGCGCGCTCTCCACAGCACGTTCTCCACAGCGCGTTCTCCACAGCGCGTTCACTACAGCGCGTTCTCCACAGCGCGCTCTCCACAGCGCGTTCTCCACAGCACGTTCTCCACAGCACGTTCTCCACAGCGCGTTCTCCACAGCGCGTCCTAAACAGCACGTTCTCCCCAGCACGTTCTCCACAGCGCGTTCTACACAGCGCGCTCTCCACAGCGCGTTCTCAACAGCACGTTCTCCACAGCGCGTTCTCCTCAGTACGTTCTCCACAGCACGTTCTCCACAGCGCGTTCTCCACAGAGCATTCTCCACAGCGCGTTCTTCACAGCACGTTCTCCACAGCGTGTTCTCCACAGCGCGTTCTCCACAGCGCGTTCTCCACAGCGCGTTCTCCACAGCGCGTTCTCCACAGCAAGTTCTCTACAGCGTGTTCTCCACAGTGCGTTCTCCACAGCGCGTTCTCCACAGCACGTTCTCCACAGCGCGTTCTCCACAGCGCGTTCTCCACAGCGCGTTCTTCACAGCGCGTTCTCTACAGTGCATTCTCCACAGCGCGTTCTCCATAGCGCGTTCTCCACAGCTCGTTCTCCACAACGCGCTCTCCACAGAGCGTTCTACACAGCGCGTTCTTCACAGCGCGTTCTCCACAGCAAGTTCTCCACAGCACGTTCTCCACAGCATGTTCTCCACAGCACGTTCTCCACAGCGCCTTCTCCACAGCGCGTTTTCCACAGCGCGTTCTTCACATCATAATGGTATCCAACTAATATGTGTAGTGCCCTGAAGTTTACCTGATACGACTCGTCCCAACAGACATCGTTATCTCCTAACGTGCTCCTTGCACCTAGCCGCGGCAAAGCCTTCTTACTGCAGATCATCAACTTTTGTCTGTACGTACAGGAGGCCGATAGCTGGTTAGTAGTTGATAAGCATATCAAATTTCCAGACTGGTTGCTGAGAAACAAAGTACCGCTTGTTTATACCTGTCGCCGTTGTTCTGTTACCTGGCAACTACTGGCACTCGAGTGAGGAGGCACTCCAACTTGCTTATCCCTGTTGATAAACAACCAGACCATGTGTAAACTGATGCAATGCCAGCGTGACGCGAACAAACGCGTTCATTTGTATCACTTGTCACTTTGCGTGATAGTAACATGGCTCCACCCGTCCTTGGATCGCGATTATTTCCGGATGGCATTGAGTGATTTATTTAATCATGGGTTTTCGACGCAAAAATGAAACAGGTTTCGAGTATGCTCTGACTAGAATGTTTTCTTCGCCTTTGTCTCTTTCAAACGAATGTTGCGTATGTTTATGTACTTCCTATCATCTATTGTACGCCCAAAATAGATACATTCAATACTCATCCCGTCATTGTCTTTCAAAATGTTTTTGAATCGTAGTCTTTAGGTCGTCGTCTTTGTGATGAAATATTTAAGAAAATAGAAGGATCTATCAATTTTATTTTACCAGCGAAATGGAGTTCGTCATCAATAATTTATAATTAGGTAATAAATAATAGATATATCTCTACTCATCGCCTCAATCACACCCACAGGAGGCCAATTGTAAATCAGAAACATGTATATTTTGGCTTAAAACAATTTGCAATACTAAATTACATACCTTAATTTTTATATATAATCACTTGACGTATTAAGATTCGTATAAATTTAATATAAGGTCAATGGCACGCCTACTTAATGACAATAATTTAACAGTCTGGAACCATAACAGTGCGACAAGAAACTCATCGTGGTTCGTTAGGGGCTTGGTTCATAGTTCTCAAGGGAAAACTGCTGCACGCAGACCCCAGATTCAGTGCCAGTTCTTGAGACCCTGGAAAAGAAAGTCTCTGTTATGCCACGGTTTTTGCCGCCAAGCCCAACTGTACGACCTCATGAACCAGGTTGCTTGATCCACGTCCCTTAAACCAGGTCTCTTGATCCACGTCCCTCAAACCAGGTCTCTTGATCCACGTCCCTTAAACCAGGTCTCATAAACCAAGTCACTTGAATCACGTTTGTTGGGACCGTTGAACTTCATCTGTTGAATCAAGTATCATGAACCACGTCACTTGAGCCATGTTTCTTATACCACGTCTCTTAAATCACGTCTCTTGCACCACGTCTCTTAAACCAGGTCTGTTGAACCTCTTAGGCCACGTCTGTTTAACCCCGTCTCATAAATATCGTCTCTTATCTTGAACTACGTCTGCTGAACTTGCTGAACCACGTCTTTTGAACCACGTCTAATGAACCGTGTTCCTTGAACTACGTCATGAACCAGCAACTTTTGAACCACGTCTATAGAACCACGTCGTGAACCCATTCTTTCACGCTCCAACCAAGAATCAGAAAGCTTAAAATACATTCGAAATATATCATTACTTATGATTCATGTTATATACTGTTTATCTTAGACGTGGATCCATATAATGAGAATGGGCTTGTACGCATATGGCAAGTATGTAGCGTGTTACGCAGCAACTTTGGTGCACATGATACGGACCGGTCGCCTCTGACCGCAGCCAGGGTTTCTTACCTGGCCCGCGCAGCGTCATTACAGAGTCGTAAGTGCCTCGTTTCCCGTGGGACCTCGAGCGGAACTGCCCGACTACAAGACGGACAAAAAAGCGCCCTTTAAAATAACGACTTCCAAGCGCAGCGGTGATAACCCCTGCAAAAAGGCCCCCGGTGGCAACCATCAGGTGCACTGTCCCGACCCAACGATGGCAAACATCGGGTCCACTGCCCCCTTCCCCCTCCGGCGGCAATCACCGGGAGCACTGCCCCTCACCGGACACCGGGTCTGCAACTGGTGAGGCAGTTCCAGAGGAAGTGGCAGGGCTCGCTCTAGTTCCTCTTCACACATGCCTCTTACTCTGTGTCAGATGGTTTATAAGTAACACAAATAACCTTGAGTGTGTTTAAACCAGCTTGGGTTGTAATAAATTATTTCGATGAATTTCACTCGAGTTAAATCCTT
>SDVV010006066.1:0-18723 GCA_016164225.1 Gammarus roeselii
CTTTCAGTCGCACTCGCCTTGCAGTCGCACTCGCCTTGCAGTCGCACTCGCCTTGCAGTCGCACTCGCCTTGCAGTCGCACTCGCCTTGCAGTCGCACTCGCCTTGCAGTCGCACTCGCCTTGCAATGGCACTCGCCTTTCAGTCGCACGTGCCACTGAATAGCAGTTTCCTTTCAATAGCACCTGTCCTTCAGTAGTACGTTCCTATCAGTTGTGCATTCATCTCAGTAGCGCTTTCTTTTCAGGAAAGCTTTCATTTAGTATTGCTTGCCTGTCAGTTGAGCTTCAGTATATTAGCACTTGGCACACAAGTCTAATCTAATGTGGTTTTAGCCAGGAAATCCTTGACCACTTATTTAATATGTTTTTCCATCCAAAAGGGAAAGGATGGGTTCTGAGCCTTCATGGATTTGGAAAAGGCCTACAACAAGGTTGACAGGGATGCACTGTGGAGAGTGTTGTGTTGGTATGGAGTGGGCGGAAATCAGTCGAAATCGTTCAGAGTTTCTATGTCGAGTTTCTATGTGCCAGCGTGGGGAGCTATGTGAATGATTGATTTACAGTGAAATTGGGTCTGAGACAAAGCTGCGCTATGTCTCCCTGGTTGTTCAATCTCTACATGGATGGAGTAGTCTGGGAGGTGAAGGCAAGTTTCTTAGGTCCTGGCTTGGAGCTGTTGGAAACCAATATGCTGAGTTGACAGTTGGGCCAGTTACTGTTTGCGGAGGAGAAGCTGTGTTGGCCAGTATCAAAGTTTTGTAGAGTGTGAGAGAGAAGGAAGCTATGAGTCAACATGGGTTAAATTAAAGTAATGAGATGCTTGAGGAATGTTGATGCAAGTAGGATTAGTGTCCTACTAAATGGAGAGTGTACTCTTAAATGATGAGGTTTTGGAAGAAGTTCAGAATTTAAAGTATCTGGTGTCCCATGTGGAGAAGACTGATTTAGTGGAAACTGAAGTGAAGTCATGAGTGAGGGAAGAGTGTACAGTGTTGGGTGCACTGAAGAGTGGAGTATAATGCGCTGTAGGATGTTGGGGATGGAAGTAAAGAGAGTGCCATATTAGGGTGTAGTTGCTCAAAATGTGCTCTATGGAGCTGAGACTTGTGGGAGGTTGAGAGCAGAGGAGAGAGAGATTTGAATGTCTTTGAGATGAGATGTTCGAGAAGCATGACTGGTGTGGCACCGAGACAGAATCAATACTAATGTAGTTCAAGTCAGAAATGGGGATGGTGAAGAAGATAGAGGACAGAGTTGATTCGTGTGTTCTGAGATGGTTCAGGCACTTGATACAGATGGATGAAGAGAGAGAGGTGAAAAAGGTGTTCAAGGCAGAGCTGAGTGGATGTAGGGCTAGAGGCAGATCAAAGTTTGGATGGATGGATGGTTGGATGATGTGGAGCTGGCGTAGGAGGAAGAGACTTGAGTGTGGAGGTAACAAGAGAGTGTGCAATGAATAGGCACGAGTGGAAAATGATTGTGAAAGATTTTTTTACCCTACCCTGATGCGCTTATCTGTCCTTGCAACCACATTGAGAGACGGAATGGTTGTGGGCAGGGAGGGGGGCATTCAGCTTGACGCGGCAAGGGTAAACCAATAGCACTGTCCGGCCCTGCTTCTGACACTGACCTTGGGCCGCGCACATGACCCAGAGGGTGTGTTGCGGGTTCTTCCGGCGGACCTTTTAGCGCAAACGGGCTATGTTGTTTGAGTGAGGAGTGTGAGGTGCGCCTTGCCGTTGGCCACCCTCTTTTTTGTGGGATTCGCCTTAGTGTTTATCTGTATCTGTTTTCTATCCAGAGTAACCCTGGCAATACCTGCTATCTGATTTAGTTTCATACAGTAATGCTGGCCACTCGAGTTCAATTTAATGTTCCATCTTGAGTAACCTTGGTCACTCGTCTAATCGAATCTTCCATGCAGAGTAACATTGATCACTCATATAATCTAATGTTGTTCCATCCTGTGTAACCCTGGTTATTTATCTAATCAAATGTCGTTCCCTTCAGGAGAACGACACTGCTGTCAACAAGGGTGCTGTGGTGGACCTCGCTGTTAAGGGTGATGTGGAGCTGTTGGATAGTGTCCACGTTGTGGACGGCGCCCCTGCGGCCGTCTCCGCCGATACGAAAGGTGTGTCCTGTTGCACAAAGTGTTGTAGCTCCATAATAAAGTATCTAGATCCATTCCTCAAATATTTTGCCCACAAATTCTGAAAGAAAATTGGTGTTAATAAAACAATTGTCCCCGGATCCTTTATATTGTTCAACACAGAGAAGAAGCAAAATTTGGTCCAAGCTCAAGCAGTCGAGTTCTCTTTCTACAGATGGTCCACTGCTTGTCACTTCAACTATATTTTCAATTAATCAGTCCCTAATATCGGATTAGTCTCATCCGCGACCGTTATGGTCAACCTCATGCACAGAGTGGCCGGCTACAGTTGCGGTTGTGTTTGTTAAGATGCAAGGCACATTTTCCAATTGGCTTAGAATTTCGTCACAGCTTTGAACTTCATTGATGTACTTTGTTACAAAGATAGACGTTATTTATAATTTCGCGTTTTATTTGAACTTCATTCAACTCAACTTGTATGTAGCCAGGTAACTTTTTTTTTGTTGTATGTTTACAGCTGAACGTCTGGAGGAAATGCAAATGTGTAAATCCATACCATTGTTTTGATCAGCCTCAGCTAGCAGATATATTTATGTATATATATATGCATGTCACAATGTCTATCCAGACATTCTCGTAAAGCTGGAGTCTTTAGCACTGCGCGAGAAACAGTGTAGGCCTGTTAACCCTAGCTCAAGTTACACGATTGGAAACCCTTGCTTTGCGTATTTCCTATCACCTTCAAAAGTGTTTCTTTTAGCAAACGGCAGTTCGTCCCCATATTAGATTTCTTGACCAAGAGACGTTGACAAGTGTATGTCATTTGGGTCATCCTGTTAAAATCAACGAGTCAGCATGTGTGGCAGGAATCCTATTACGAAGAGAGGCCGTGTTTCATTCTCATAGCCCAGGGTAACCTTGTATTGTAAAGATTGTTGGGAGGAGCCTATAAATTAGTTAATAGCCTAAATTTATTTGTATGCCAATGAGGGTCAGGGATTTGGAATAACATGCCTCCTCAGAGTGACCAAACTGTGAAGTGATTCTCTAATTGGAACATCATTTCATACACATAAAAGCAAGGCCCTCCCCTATTTCAGTAGTTGGGTGTTGATTTGAATGGATCTTCATACTTTGTAGCAGAACAGCTTGGGAGGAGGTAAGCCCCATTAGAACAGCGACTCCCGCATTAGGTCATTCCATAGGCTGTTATCAACTTTGGTGTGATACTTAGCTTGATAATATGTGACGAATACTTTCATATTCAGATGCGTGTAATAATTCCTCAGTATTTATATGTATCGTGATTGTTTCTCCCTATAGGGTGGGTTTCCTCCTTTTTGCTTTTACATTGCTTTTCCTCAACTGTTCTGCTATTTGGTATCTACATTCAACACGTTTCCTCCTTTTTACATTGTTTATCTTCTTTTGTTCTTGTGACTGTTCAATTCGATTATCTACACAATACACTTATGTTCTTTTGTGTCTGTTAATATCACAATCAATAATCATGCTCATTTGAGAATAACCTGTTGACCTGTTACTATGTTCATAATTCAAAATAATATAAATCAATGACACGTGTATTATTTGTACCTTCTCCACCTTTAACGTATTATAACAACCTCAAACTATAACTTTTATAACACCATATAACATACAATCTTGGTGCAGAAATGTTAACAAAACACGAAATTAAAAATAAGTTTTTTGTAACCGATAGTACCTTTATAGCTAATTTAGAAGCTATTGGACAGACGCCTACAAGGCATCGAGTCTGTCGAAAAACTGGGTTGATTGGACCGAGTGACATGAAGTGTCTGAGTAATGAAGGCTTAATCAGAGCATGTTCTGATATGATGTTCGAGTTGCTGAGTGATGCTAAGAGATTGATGTATATTGAAGAGTTTAAATATGTGTAGGTTCAAAGGAACCTGCCCAACCGTCAGCACCGGAAGTTGATTGCTTGGATGCCATGGTTGCAGAGCTCTTCCCAGGAAGATGGTGGTCTTGGCAGACTGATGATGGTGAAGGAGGAGACTACTGTGGAGTTTAATTTACGGTTGTTAAAATAAGTTGAATGGTGCGGAGGTTCAAATGATTACACTGGTTATTTTATAATATTATTTTGAATTAGGAACAAAGTAACAGGTCAACAGGTTATCTCTCAATCAAGCATGATCAATGATTGTGATGAACAGACACAGGAGAACAAAAGTGTTTATGAACAGCAAAAAAGATGAGTAGCTAAGAGCAAATAAAAAGGGAGCGTAAGTGACAGCAAAAAAAAGGAGCACAGCAAAGAGCAAAAATCCAACCATGTAGGAGATACAAAACACGGGACATAAATACTGAGGCATTATTACACGCATCTAAATATGAACGTATGCTATAATATGTATCAAAATTGTCACACAGTTACTAACAACCTATGAAACGCATATAAACGCTGAAAGGAATATTACACGCATCTACATGTTGAAGTACAATACTAGCAATGTCTCACACTGAGTGTTCGATCGCTGTTCTAATCAGGCTCACCTCCACCCGAGCTGCTCTGTTATGAAATGTGTGGTCCCATACAATTTACCCCTCCACTCCTAAAATAATATGGGAGGGCCTTGTTTATGTATATGAAATGATCCTCCAATTGGGGAACTACTCATCAGTTTGGTCACTCCCAAGGGGGCGTGGCGTCCTAATACGCTGACCTTACTGGCAAACATACAATTTAGGCTGTTAAATTTTGTTGGCTCCTCCCATCTATCTGTTGATTTTAGGGTTAACCTGAGCTTAACCCTTCCCCTTCTGCATTATTGGATCCAGGTCACAATGCTGAATCATCGAATTTTAGAGGATGCCCAAATGGTACTACACTCGTCAACGTCTTCTGGTCATGTGATGCCATATGGTGAACAACTGTCGTTTTCTAAACACTTTGGAGGGGAATCAAAAAATGTGCGAGGCAAGCGATTTCATCATGTAACTTAAGCTAGGGTTAACAGGCCTAAGGCCTACATTGTTCCTTGGGCAGACACAAACTCGATCTTTATTGTAATGTTTGGGTAGACATGGTGCCAAATATATGTGCTAGCGGAGGCTGATCATAACAGTTTGATTTTTCCTCTTTTTTTTTGTATTGTAGTTTCCTAACTATTTTGTGCTATATATACATTATGGTTGCCATAACTAAAGTCACGAGTGTCACATTTCCCCATTCTTTCACCTGTGTTTACATTGTTTTACTCAATATTACACTGATGCATTCAATACAACACAGCGGCACACCTAAATGAAATATTAACAAATGGGGTTTGCTTCAATCTCACTCTGTGCGGTAATGATGTCTTGGACTCTTATTTGATAGTAAATCTATTTTTGCTACATAGATTAGTCCTAGTCATTCTAATATATAAGTAAATACCCTTGTTCACACAAGATTGAATCCTTGTTCACCCTACAATGATGGCTAACAACCTTGTTCACACATATATGATAACAACCCTGGTCACTTCATTACAATAGCATGTCCACTCTAACTTGATAACAAATATGGGAAGCTCTATTCACCATCACATGATGACCACCTTGGTCAAGCTAATCATTTAGTATTACACTTTACTCAAATCTAACTTTTCCTTCTGCCCGTAGGACCTGAGGAAGAGATCAGCAGCATGTCGCTGAGCTTTGACCGGCCCATTATGCAGGTCCGCAAGGTAGTAGCTCAGGTCAGGGGTGCCTTCCACATCCTCAAGACCTCCGTGCTCACCTACTTCCTGCAGGACGATGATACCCTCGTTGCCGTGCAGTCCCAGCCACAGGTCAGTTGTCACCGTTCATCGAAGGAACAGCTGTCGTCCTCCTCTTCGACTCAGGAATAATAAGAGTGGACTCTCATTCAAGGGCTCCCATTGTTGCATCATTTGATGCTAATGACATTCAAAGACAGACAATGACTTGTTGCATCATAAGACAGGCACATGACGGGTGATAAGAGGTCAGACCTGCAGTGGGTATATACACATTTAACCCACCAGGTTGAATTTTTTATTTTGATGCCGAGTGCGTTTCTTAATCAATTTGAAAAACCACAAAATGTAGCTACTTTTTTAATGCTATTTTGAAATGGAATCATTTCTTCAATGTTATGTATCATATTTCCTTTAATTAGTTCAAAGTAACTCTGGGTTCCTGACTATTAAAGTATTAACAAAGTTACTCAACTTATTTAGTAGTCAACTACCATATCATAAGTTATAATAAGTTATATTAACAGTTTTATTTGTAATAGACGTTTCATTAAAAAATGTTTGCTGGACGCTAGCCTACCAGTAATTAGGTATGACCAAACACAAAACACTCGAGAACTTGAATTACTCGATTGAGATGCTACCATAAAAGTCAGAAGTGATCCATTGTAACTTATTTACTGGCAATGTTTACATGGTAGCTACTATTGGCTCGGTGGTCGAGTGGGTAGCGTGTCGGGCTTTCTTCACGATGGACTTCCATTGGAGCTTACCTGACCCCGAGTGAGACATTCTGGCCGGCCTCTTGAATGGTTGAAAGCTAGCCCATAAACGCCGTGGGTAAAAAAAAGCTATCAGGTGGCAGCTCCGCTGTACTACATGAGCGAAAAGTCTCGATTACAAAAAAGAAAGAATTATTAGTTCATATTCATGCCTATACTTCCCCAACAGCCATACCAATCGCCTTATGTTCTCAATGCAAGTTTAATTTAGTTTTATAAATTGGATATTTCATACTTCTATTCAAATCCGGAATATCAGATTTACCAAAATACATAACATAATTTATCTACATTACACATTTACTTCACAGGTATCAACGGAGGTGGATTAAAAAAAGTTTGCACAACATAGATATTATATGTAACTAACTATATTGTTCTTGAATGCTACCCCCCTAGGCATCTGTTGGGTTCACGGGCCGCACGGAGTCACGGCCCAACCGGGGGGTGAACACCCTTATTCCCCTTCAGACTCCCTTCTTCTTCACCCTCCACTATCTCTTCCTTTTCTCTCCCATCCTGATTTGCTTAACTTTTATTTACCTCATTTACATCTTATGTTTAGTTCAAATTTCCTTTACCTTGTCTCAGACTCATTCTTAACAACTCGCCTAATTGTCGTTACACACAAACACACACACACGCGCGCACACACAGACACGCACACTCTAACATACACATACCGGCTCTAACTCTTCTCCTTTCGGGGAGCAATTAATAGCTAAGTTGCGTTCTTTCTTTCATGCAACCTTTTTCTACGACTATTCCTTCTTCTCCTTTCCATTCTTGCTGTTCTCGTGCGTGAAATTCCATGCTAGCCCAACTAGCCAGGCAGTCTTTGCAGATAGATTTCACCATTTTGCGGTTTTGCTGTGTCAATTTGAATTCCCTTATGAATAAGGTCTCATGTTGGCCATATGGTGCAGCAGTGGGACTCGCAGTTGGTTGGTGTGTGTGAGTTGTGGTTGACCACATCGATATCGTTGTCCTTTGATGATTTGCCGTGGTTTCAGCTGGTGAGGGGAGATGTGGTGGGGGAAGTGAAGAAGCATGGAGTTTGTTTATATGTTGCAAACAATTTTTAAATTGTGCCGGTTGAAGTAGATTTTCCCAATGCTGCTGCCATTTCTCTCCTGGATTATGATGTTTCAGTTGTGGTGACTTACCGTCCGCCCTCCTAATCGGCTGAGGAGAATGCTGGACTGATCGAATTCCTTCTGGAATTTTGTGTTGGTAGGGAGGTTGTTGTTCTCGGTGATTTTAACTTGATTTCGTTGGATTGGTCTGTAGACATTTTTAATAATTATATGCCTCCAGTTGATTTGCAGTTTCTTGATTGTTTTGCTCTTCTTGGACTCCCTCAGTGGGGGAGGGAAAGTACTTGTATTGATTCGGGCACCATTCTTGATCTGGTGCTGACTACAGAGGAAGATCGGGTGTCATCGGTGGCAATTTTGCCTCCTTTCCCGGGGTGCCACCATGCCCCTGCCTTGGTGGAGTATTGTTTTCAGATAGATGAGGTTCTAATTGATCATGATTTTAAATCGGTCATGTGGTCTCGTGGAGATTATAAGAGTTTGAGAAAGGTTTTGACAGACGTTGACTGGCATTATGAGTTCCTGTACTGCACTGTGGCAGAGAATTATAGTTTTTTTTCAGTTGATTATCCATTCACTTGTAGTAATGTTTGTTCCCACTCGACTCAGCTACGCGGCCAAGCTGGTGACGGGGCCCTCCGAGTGCGCTGATGATCAGTAGATCTCAGGCTTGGGCGCAGTACAAGCTTTTGAGGACTGAGCTTGGTAGGCGGCATGAGCAGGTGTTGGTGTCCTTGAAGAAGTTTAGTAGGCTCAATTTTGAGTACAGAAATTTTTCTCGGCACAGCCAGTGGTTGTATGAACAGGAATTAGCCAACAATTTCTCTTGCTCCCAAGATGTTTAACTTCTTTATCAGAAAAAAAAGTAAGGGCTTTCCTTCTGTTGGGGTTCTGGAGCTTCCATCTGGTGGGGTTGTTGCTGATCAGAGAGACATGAGTCGGATGTTTGTGGACTCTTTTTCGTCTGTTTTTGTGGATGCTGATCCTGCCGGCTCTTCCCCACAAGAATTTTTTCCTGGAAAATTTGGTGAGATTTGTGTGACGAGACAGTTAAGTCTCCCAGGTTCTGGACAATTTAGATTCATCTACTCCCCCTGGACCTGTTGGTATCCACCCTAGTGTTTTGAAGCAATGTTCTTGGCAGCTGTCGTTGCCCCTGCCTTTGATATTTGTGAAGATGGTGGGCCAGGGAGTTTGACCGGGGACCTGGAAGGAATCTCATGTTTCCTTCAAGTCTGGTGCGTGGAGCAACCCTCTCAATTATCGACCTGTGAGTCTCACCCCGTATGTTGTTAGGTGCTGGAGCGGGTTATTGTGTCGCAGGTGGTGTCTTTTCTGGAATATTCTGGCATTTTGTCAAGCGGCCAATTTCTATTCAGGGTGGGAAGGAGCACGGAGGATCAACTGTTATTTATGGTAAGGTTACGGATCTGGTGGATGATGGAATAGTGGTGGATGTGGTCTTTCTGGATTTCTCCAAGGCATTTGATGTTGCCAATCATTCTGTTTTGTTGGCCAAACTGAGGTGTGTGGGTATTCATGGTAGATTGTTGGACTGGATTCGTAGTTTTCTGATTTGGAGGCAAGTGTGTGTTTCTGTGGGGGGAGTTGTCAGTGACTTTCGGGAGGTGACAAGTGGAGTGCCTCAGGGTTCTGTGCTGGGCCCGCTCTTGTTTCTATACAGATACAGACACTAGGCCGCATCCCCCAGGAAGAGGGGTGGCCGACGGCAAGACGCACCTCACACTCTCATACGCTCACACTCGCACAACTTAGCTCTTTTGTGCTAAAGGGTCCGGCCGGTGACCCCGCAATATACACTCTGGGTCACGAGTGCAGTCCGAGGATCCGTTGTCAGAGCAAGGCTCGACAGGGCCCCCCTACCCACCCACAACCATCCCGACAACGGGATGCCAAGGGCGGGAAAGAACATCACAGCAGCGTCAAAATCAACCATTCACAACCTTTCTCCACTCACGCCTGTTCATTGTACGCTTTCTCGCTACTCCCACATTCATGTCTCTCCTTCCTAACGCTAACTTCACTCTATCCATCCACCCAAACTTCGGTCTACCTCTAGGCCTGCGACCACTCACCTCCGCATTCATCTCCCTTTTTACCTATCTCCCTTCATCCATCCTCTCCATGTGCCCGAACCATCTTAGAACACGCGATTCCACTCTTTCCTCCAACTTCTTCATCCCTGTACTGATTCAAACAACGTCGTTGATGATCCGGTCTCTCAGCGTTACTCCAGCCATGCTCCCCAATTATTTCATATCGAAATCATTCAACCTTCTCTCCTCTGCTCTCACCCCCCAAGCCTCAGCTCCGTAGAGTACAGTTGGGACAACAACACCCTCATACAGCCCTCTCTTTGCTGCCATCCCCAACGTCCTACAGCTCATTACACTCTTCAGTGCACCCAAAACTTTACACCCCTCCTCCACTCGCGCCTTCACTTCAGTTTCCACAAGTTCAGTTATCTCCACATGGGATCCCAATTACTTGAAACACCGAACTTCCTCCAAGAGCTCTCCATTTAGATGGACACTAATTTTGCTCGCATCGACAGTCCACGAGCATCTCATCACTCTACTATTACCCACGTTCACTCGAAGCTTCCTCCTCTCACACACTCTACCAAACTTAAACACTAGCCTACACAGCTTCTCTTCCGAATCTGCAACCAGGGCCGTATCATCAGCAAATAGCAACTGGCTCAACTGCCAACTCCGCCCATTTGCTTCCAACAGTTCCAAGCCACGACCCAGCACACTTTCGTTCACCTCCCTGACCACTCCATCCATATGGAGGTTGAACAGCCAGGGAGACATCACGCAGCCTTGTCTCAGTCAAACTTTCACTGTGAACCAATCACTCACCTCGCTCCCCACTCTGTCACATGCTCGGCTGTCAGCATAGAAACTCTGCATCGCTTTCAACAAATGTCCGCCCACTCCATACAAACGCATCACTCTCCACAGCGCTTCCCTTTTTAATCCTGTCGTATGCCTTCTCCAGATCCATGAAGGCCCAGAACACATCCTTCCCTTTGGCAAGGTCCTTCTCACAGACCTGTCTCACTGCAAAAATCTGATCGATACACCCTCTACCACTCCAAAAGCCACACTGTTCCTCTCCAATTGCGCTGTCCGTACAGTCTCTAATCCTTTTGATCAGCACTCTCCCGTACAACTAACCAACCTCACAACAGACTAATACCTCTCGAGTTTCAGCATTCATTTTTATCTCCTTTGCCCTTATATAGCAGAACAATGCAGGCACTGCACCACTTACTCGGTACCACGCCTGCCACAAAACACAATTTCAGTAACCTCACCAACCATTCGACAATCGTTACTCAACCCTTCATCAGGCATTCGGTCACAACGCCATACAAACCAGGGGCTTTCCCTGCTTTCAGCACGTCCACCGCCTCCTGCACCTCTTCCCTGGTAATGGATACCTGGACTGAATTGTCAATCTCAGATCAGTAATCGCTAGTACTGTTCCCTGACATTTACGTCATACCTTTGTCAAGCCAATTGCCATGATAGAAATCCTTATTGTTCCAATCTTGTCGCCAAGAGCTGTACGTGTGCTAGCTTAAGGGAATGAGTGTATTAGTGGTCTTGACGTCGTCCACCCTATAGCTTGGGAGGCGATGGCTGTCTATCTATGCTAGACTACTCATCATGTGCTCACCAACCAATTAGGCATCTCTCATTCTGACACTCTTTCCTTAGGTCATCGTGGGCGTAGCCCCTGAAGACGGGTTCAACTCTCCCGAAGAGGTCCTGCATGAAACCGAAGACCAGCCCCAGTCCCAGGAGGAAAACATCCTTCGTGACGGTAAGCGCCTGGTGCACTGCTATGGTATTGAAGCGCTGTTATAGCACCAAATTTGATGACACTAGAGGACGTGTTTTCAGTGCTTTTGCGAGTTTTCGGCCTACTTTGTTTTTTGTTGCTCCTACACATTGGAAGTAGCTATATTTCTTACTATCGCATCTTCTACTCTGTAGGCTTTGGCACGATCCGTGTGAGCGGGTTCAGCGACGTCAGCGACCCTCAGCCGCCCTCCTCGCCCGGCGTGGAGGTGGTGCCTCTGGGAGCCCGTCGCTCCACCTACCTTCTGCATCTGCTACTGCTGCTCGCCGTGGTGTCGCTGGCCCTGCTCGGCCTTAGCTACTGCCTCGCAGCAGCACGACACCAGCAGCGACGGGCCCTCAAGGCGGTCAGTTTTTATTGGTGTTGTTAATTTGCAATAGTTTCCCCTGCGCCCTACGTTGTTGCTGCTAAGCTTTAGCGTCTCGTGTGGTGTATTGACCACGGCCGGCGCACAGCCCAAAAGCCCGTATACCCACCAGCATGTGTGTGTTAGGAATGGCACGACCGGTGCAGGCCTCAATATTAGACGTACACCATTAGAAAATGAATGCCGTCTCACGGACGCACGTTCTCATCACGAACCGACATGACATGTTGAACCTTCTGAGTGCAATGATTGTGCGCGACGTCATGACACGCTCGATAGTATTAGGCGCGCCCCGGCACCGCAGAGGGCGTTCCCCAGTCCTTGTTGGCATGAGTAGAACGCCGTGTGGTTCTTGCACCTTAGTCGCGACAGGTGAACTCCATCTTTTCTGGGAAACCCCAAATGGGCCACTCTCGGTGGACTCAGTAGGATCGTGACGGCTCTATAATCAGCCGGTGCAGAGCTTTGAACTGTAGTGTATTTTTGTGCATAGATGTGATGTCTGTATGTTGGAAATAGTGGTGCACAAAATGCCGAACGTGCATAGATGTGATTTCTTTATGTTGTGTAATGGTGGTGTAAAGGAAGCCGAACGTGCATAGATGTGATGCCTGTATGTTGTGTAATGGTGGTGTAAAGGAAGCCGAACGTACATAGATGTGATGTCTGTATGTTGTGTAATGCTGGTGTAATGGAAGCCGAACGTGCATAGATGTGATGTCTGTATGTTGTGTAATGGAAACCGAACGTGCATAGATGTGATGTCTGTATGTTGTGTAATGGAGGTGTAAAGGAAGCCAAACGTGCATATATATGATGTCTGTGTTGGAGGACGGTGGAGTAAAAGAAACAGAAAGTGCATAAATGTGATGCCTGTATGTTGAAGGATGGTGGTGTTAAGGAAGCCAGGTTTGCTGCAGTGTGTTGTGCTTGTTTCAGGGGTTGGACGTGGGTCCAATCGGTGTTGGCAAGGATTGGTCGAGTTCACTATCTCGTGCAAGAGTTGTCCTCCTCATTTCAAGATGTCTAAGAGGCAGCACCTTGGTTTCCTCGTGCAGATGACAAATGTGTAAGGCTTGCATTCTACGTCAATGGACCAAACAGTGATTGAGTAGAAAATGATGGGTCTGATAAACTGTTTGAGTAATGTTGTAATTATTTTTCGGAGTGTCCGTTGGCAGTTGTGATCAGTGTCTGGATCACGCCAGTATAGGTTTGGCTTCAGTGCTGATTTTGTGTGCGGTTTCAACGTCATTTTTCAGTCATATGTTAGTCCAAGGATCATAGTTGTGAGCCGGTAGGGTATGTGAGTGTCGTTTAGTGTTCAGTGTCGAATGGTGTCTGCCGGAGGGCAAAATTGCCTCTTTGAATATCCTAATTCGTGTAGCCTACTCCTTTACCTACCTTTTCAACCTGTTCCCTCTTCACTTCAATCTTATCCATTCTTTTCTCACTCTCCTATCATGTTTTCTTCTCTTATCCTTTTCGTCCTCTTTACAATCACTTTATCCTTTCTAGGGATTAGGTCTTGCATCTGTATATGTTATACTTTCTTCCTCCTCTTATTCCACCCCGTTATCCCTCTATTCGACTGTCTTTACTCCACTCTGCTTCAGGAACTTTGTCGTAACACCGTCAAAACCACGGTCTTTCCCTGCTTTTATCACTTCTACCGCCTCCCGCACTTCACCGAGGGGACGCTATGGGAGTGTTGTGTTTGTAAAAAGTGCCCGTAATTGTGTTTGAAGCGATTGAATTTCTATCTTGGCGCAAAGCATACGTCGGAGTGGGGAGCGGGGTGTGTGCGTAGTTCACAGTGAAAGTGTGACTGAGACAAGGTTGCGTTATGTCACTCTGGCTGTTCTACCTCTACGTGGATGGATTCGTCAGCGAAGTGAACGTGAGTGAAATGGGTCAAAGTTTGTAGCTGTTGGGAGCAAATGGGCGTAGTTCGCAGCCAAGTCTGTTACTGTTTGAGGATGATACGGAACTGGTGACAGATTTGGAGAAGTTGCGTAGGCTAGTGTCGAAGTTTGGTAGTTTGTGTGAGGAGATTCAAAACTTCAAATTACCGTGAGTAAAATTACAGCAATGAGATGTTCGAGGAATGTCGATGCGAGACGAATTAATGTCCTCCTAATTGGAGTGTTACTGTTAGAAGTTCAGTGTTTTCAGTGTCAGGGCTCTCATGTATAGAAGACTGAACTAGTGGAAACCGGAATGAAATCGCGAGTGCAGGAAGGGTTAAAGTGTTAGGTACACTGAAAGTAAAATACGCTACAAGACGTTGGGTTTGAAAGCGAAGAGAGTGTTGCATGAGGGGTAAGTGTTCCAACGGAGCGCGAGAACAGGAAAGAGAAGAATGTTGAATGTTTTCGGGATTGAATGTTTGAGGAGCACGGCTGGAGTGACTCAAAGAGCGAGAGAGAGAGAGGTAGGATCAATAACGGAGTTGTTCAGATTAGAACGGGGATGGTGAGGAAGTTGAGGACAGATTCACATGTTCTGATATGGTTCAGGGACATGGTGAGGGTGGATGATGAAAGCGCAGGTGAGTGGACGTGGGCCAAGAGGTAGTCCGAAGTTTGGTCGGGTGGATGGCGTGAAGCTGGCGTTATGAAAGAGACACAAGTGTGGAAGTAGCGAGCGAGCGTGCAATTGATAAGAATGAGCCGAAAATAATTGTGTATCAACCAGTTTTTGGAGCAGGCCTGATGTGCTTCACCGCCTTTGGCGGCTCATTGGGAAACAGGGTGGGTGGGAGAGGTCCGGTTACTATGACGCAGCAGGTGTATACCAGTTTACGCTGTCGGGCCCTGCTGCTGATGACACTGACCTTGGACCTCCCTTCTGACCCGATGTGTTCGTTGCTGGGTCTCCTGGCCGAACGCTTTAGCGCCAAACAGCTAAGCTCGTTCGCGTGTAGTAGTAGGCCTGAGACGGGCTGAATAGTCAAGTGTAGCCGTAGCCACATGGAATTTGCAATAAATGTTACTACCCCAGCCTATTTGCTATATATCCCCTTTTAGCCGGAGCGTTCTATGTGGCCGTAGCCACGTAGAATTTGCAATATATTTTACTACCCAAGCCTATTTGCTATTGATATTTGCCATATATGCTTTTTAGCCGGGGCGTTAGAATCTTGCCACCATATCCACCGCGTGTCGTAGAAGGCGACTAAAAGGGCGCTGTGTAGCCGGGAGTAGAATCGTGCTACCGTAACCCCTGCGTGTCGTAAAAGGTGACTAAAAGGGGCGGAGCGAAGGGGCTAGGAATCATGTTATCTGTAAAACCCTTTCTCAAAGACGGCAAGACGAGCGGGGGTAGGAGAGGCGCACGCCTCTCTGAACCCTATTGTTAGGGTCGCTAAATGTGCGTGGCTGTAGTACGAATGATGTAAAGAGGAGGGAGATTGATGAGATGTTTGTGAGGAGGAAGTTTGATATGTTGGCGCTGAGTGAGACGAAATTGAAAGGTAAGGGAGAATGTGAGTTTGGTGTAGTAAGTGTTAGAAAGTCTGGTGTGGAGGAAGGTTGGGCACGAGAAGGTGTGGTTTTGATATTGAGTGATCGGTTGACTAGTAGCGGTACCGAGTGGAAGGAAGTGTTCTCAAGCTTGATGTGGGTGAAAGTTGAGTTGGGCGTAGAAAGATTTGTATTTGTGAGTGCTTACGGACCTGACAGCGAGAGGAGTGAAGTGGAGAGGGAGCAATTCTGGACTGACCTGAGTGAGTGTATTGCAAGTTTTGGAGATCATTTTAATGTAGTTGTACAGGGGGACCTTAATGCGAGTGTAATGGTGGAGAATGTGATGGGAAAGTATGGCGTTCCCGGTAGAAATGACAGTGGAGAAAACCTCATTAGTCTGTGTATGGAGCAGGAGTTAGTGGTCGGGAACAGTTTGTTCTAGAAGCGAGATATACACAAGTACACATGGGTAAGGATGGCCCATTGTGCAGTGGTGGAGAGAGCACTGATGGATTTTGTGCTGATATCGAGGAGAGTGGTGCGGAGGCTGTTGGATGTGCGGGTGGTGAGAGGGGAGGGTAGAGGAGTGTCTGACCATCTGCTGGTGGAAGGTAGATTGAAAGTGTAGCAGAAGTGGAAGGGAAACAAACGAGTGGAAGGAGGAAGAGAGGTAGTGAAAGTGAGTGGACTGAATGTGAGAAGTGAAGCCGAGGAGTTCCAGCAGGCGTTGAGGGAAGATTACAACAACGTGAGAGGACAAGGCCTGAGAGATGCGGAGAAAGAATGGGAGGCGTTAAGAGATGCGTTGCTGAGATGTGCGAAGAAGGTGTGTGGTGCGCGCCGTGTGGGCGGGTGCAGAAGGAAAGGTTGCGAGTGGTGGAACGAGGAGATCAAACTGGTGGTGGCACGGAAAAGAGGAGCGTTTGAGGAGTGGTTGCAGGTGATGTCGGTGGTGGCTTATGAAAGCAACAAAGAGAGGAGTAGCGAGGTGAAGCGGGTGATGAGAGCCAAAAGGGACGCTGATGCCCGGTGGGGCAGACGGTTGTGCCAGGGTTTTGAGGAGAACAAAAAGAGAATCTGGAAAGAGGTGAAGAGGCTGAGAAAGGGTGAGACCGGAAAGGAGAAAGTGGTTGAAGGTGAAAATGGCCAGTTGTTGTTGTTGGAAAGTGGTAATGTACGGAAGAGATGGGCCGAGTATTTTGACGAGTTGTTGAATGTCGAGGATGACAGAGAGGCTGACATTGTTGCTGTGAGTGGTGGTGCTCGAATGCCAGTTTTGGGAGAAAGACTTGTGGCGGACATTACCAGGGAAGAGGTGCAGGAGGCGGTGGACGTGATCAAAGCAAGGGAAGCCCCTGGTTTGGATGACGTTGCGACCGAGTGCCTGAAGAAGGGTGGAGTAACGATTGTCGAATGGTTGGTGAGCTTACTGAACTTGTTTTCTGGCAGGCGTGGTACCGATTGAGTCTCGCAGTGCCTGCATTGTTCCGCTATATAAGGGCAAAGGAGATAGAAATGAATGCTGCAACTCGAGAGGTAACAGTCTGTTATGTGTGGTTGGTAAGCTCTACGGTAGAGTGCTTATCAAAAGGATTAGAGACTACGGACTGCGCAATTGGAGGGTAACAGTGTGGCTTTAGGAGTGGTAGAGGGTGTACCGATCAGGTTTTTTGCAGTGAGACAGGTCTGTGAGAAGTACCTTGCCAAAGGGAAGGATGTGTTTTGGGCCTTCATGGATCTGGAGAAGGCAAACGACAGGATTGGCAGGGTAGCGCTGTGGAGGGTGTTGCGTTTGTATGGAGTGGGCGGACATCTGTTGAAAGCGAAGCAGAGTTTCTATGCTGGCAGCACGTGTCAGAGTGGGAAGCGAGATGAGTGATTGGTTCACAAAGTCCCCCCCTAGGCATCTGTTAGGTTCGCGGGCCGCACGGAATCACGGCCCAACCGGGGGGGGGGTGTACACCGTTATTTTCCTTCAGACTTTCCTCTTCTTCATCCTTTACTATCTCTTTTTCTTCCCCATCCTTATTCGCTTGACTTTTTATTTACCTCATGTGCATGTTATGTTTAGTTCAAATTTTCTCAAACTTGTCTCAGACTCCTTAACAACTCTCCTAAAAGTCGCTGCACACGAACACACGCACGGACACACACACTCAAACATTCACACATCTTTCCATTCTTGCTGTTCTCATGCGTGGAATTCCCTACACCTAGTGTAGATCTCATGCACGGGATCCCCGTTTTCTGTCTCGTCTTCATCTTCCCCCTCAGCAGGTGTTGGAGCGCGTAGCCCGCATCTTAAGGAGTACTGCGGATCCTTGGGGCTCTGAAGCAGGGTAGGTTGTGTGTTATTCCTCCCCACTGTCATCCGGGGAGTGCTGGGCCCATAAGGCCTGAGCACCTTAGGAGTTCCTGTACCTCCGGTGGCACCCGTACATACCCTAGACGTTCGCCGCGCAAAGGACTTGGCCTTTGCGCAGTAGTAAACCTTAACTCGAACATTGAAAAAAAATAAGAAAAACAAAGACTTACTTGATGCAGCACTGTTTGCTGGTTTGACATTCGGCGCCAGAGAGACGATGACTCCAGCGCGCTAGAAAGCCTCGTCACTCTAATCTAATCACAGTGAAAGTGGGACTGAGACAAGGCTGCGTGATGTCTCCCTGGCTGTTCAACCTCTATATGGATGGAGTGGTCAGGAAGGTGAACGCGAGTGTGCTGGGTCGTGTCTTGGAACTGTTGGAAGTGAATGGGCGGAGTTGGCAGCTGAGCCAGTTGCTATTTGCGGATGATACGGCCCTGATTGCGGATTTAGAGGAGAAGCTATGTAGGCTGGTGTCTGAGTTTGGTAGAGTGTGTGAGAGGAGGGAGCTTCGAGTGAACGTGGGTAAGATAAAAGTAATGAGATGCTCGAGGACTGACAATGCGAGCAAAATTAGTGTCACCCTAAATGGAGAGCTCTTGGAGGAAGTTCAGTATTTCAAGTATCTGGGCTCCCACGTGGAGATAACTGAACTAGTGGAAACTGAAGTGAAAGCGCGAGTGAAGGAGGGGTGTGAAGTGTTGGGTGCACTAAAGAGTGTAATGAGCTGTAGGACGTTGGGGATGGAAGCAAAGAGAGGGCTGTATGAGGGTGTTGTTGTCCCAACTGTGCTCTACGGAGCTGAGACTCGGGGGGTGAGAGCAGAGGAGAGAAGAAGGTTGAATGTTTTCGAGATGAAATGTATGGGGAGCATGGCTGGAGTAACGCT